>DF358015.1:80608-114828 GCA_000787875.1 Solanum virginianum
CTGCATTTCATGCTGCAGGAACAGGTGCTAGTAGACCTCCCCAGTAGGAGTATAGGATATCCAGCAGTGGTCACCAAGCTCCAGGTTGCTTTGGGGCTTTCCATGTCTAGAGTTTATGTTTTGTCTTGTATAGTTAGTCGAGGCGGGGCCTTTCCCAACAATTATCAAACATTTGTCATTATTTAGAGGCTTTGTAGACTGTGTAAATTAAAGTGTGGTCATATTTTGTACTTCAGACAGCATGGCCCCAATGGCCTAGTGATATGTTTTTCCTTTTGGCTTATCAATGCTATTTACTTTTAAAGGCATACTAAAGGTGGAATTCATTATATTGCATATAGAGAGGGCATAGATATAGTTGGTTCTCCCAGGCCTTATCAGCAATGGGTGCCAGTCAGGCTTAACGGGATTTAGGGCGTGACAAAAATGGTATTAGAGCAGGTCATCCTAGGGAGTCTACAAAGCCATGTCTTTGTAGAGTCTTGTTTATCGATGTGTTGTGCACCACATTTATAAGCAGGAGGCTACATGGCATTTAGGAGTTGTTACTTTCTTCTTGTTTATCGATGCGTTGTGCACCACATTTATAAGCAGGAGGCTATGTGGCATTTGGAAGTTGTTACTTTTTGTTCATTTTTTAGATCGTGCCATAGAGCCAAGTGTAATTGGTGGATTATGTCTAATCCTTAAATTGTTTTTTACAACAAGTATGCCAGAAACCAGAAGGAACAAAGGTAAAGGAAAGGAAATAGAAGTGGTGGTTGGTTTAGCCAGCCAGGGAAGGAAACAAAGTGAGGCTCAAGATGAGTATTTATCATAAACATCTTCAACTCCTTCTGCTCCTGATGAAAAGAAGGCCCAGTTGTAGGTACAGGTGGTGCAAATAGGGCAGCTGGCACGAGGATACGTGATTTCCTTAATCTAGACCCCCTATCCTTCACTGGGTCAGACCCTAATGAGGATCCTCAGGATTTTATTGATCAAATACAATGCACCTTAGATGTCATGCATTTTGGTGGTACATAAGTTGTTGAGTTGGCGACGTATAGGCTGAAGGGTGTGGCTATATTATGGAATAAAGCTTGGAAGCAATATAAGGGAATAGATGCACCTCCAACCATCTGGAAAGAATTCAAAGAGGCATTTCTTGATCATTACTTGCCATTGGAGATCCGGGAGGCTCGTGCAAATCAGTTCCCCAACCTCTACCAAAGGAATATGAGTTTCAGGGAGTATAGCCTCCAATTTAATTTCCTATCTAGGTATGCCCCTAATATAGTTGTTACTACGGCAGACAGAGTTCATCAGTATGTAGATAGGTTGGATACATATTTGGTCGGAGATTGTACAATTGCTTCCCTGAACAAAGATATGGATATAGCAAGAATGTTCAAGGTCCAAAAAAAATTAGTTGAGTCAAAGAAATGAAGGGCAAAGTACTCAAGCAGCGGGGTATTTGGCAGGCCAGCAAATGACTACTGTGCAGCCTTGTAGGTAGTATGGAAAAACTCATCCTAGGATATGGCGTGTAGGGACAAATGTTTGTTATGGGTGTGATGTACCAGGGCATATAGTAAGAGATTGTCCGAGGAGGCGTATAGGTAATACAACACAACCTACCAGATTAGGTGTTGCATCTTCATTATCAGTTCATAATGTGTATGCTTTAATTGACCTGGGTTCCACACTATCATACATTACTCCATTAGTTGCTGGAAAGTTTAAGAGGGCACCCACAATATTGAACAAACCATTTGAAGTGTCTACACTAATGAGTGAATCTATTATGGCTAGAACGGTTTATTCTGACTGTGTGGTAACTGTTTGTAATCGGTAACTCTTCTATCAGTTCACCAGTTCCAGTAATGAATGAATTTTTTGATGTGTTCCCTAAAGAACTTCAAGGTTTACCTCCAAAACAAGAGGTAGAATTTGGTATTGACTTACTACCAGACACTCAACCTATTTTTATCCCTCCATATAATGACACATTGGCTGATCTTATAGAGTTAGAAATGGTGGAGTTTGGTGTTATAATGGGTATGGACTGGTTAGCTTCTTGCTATGCCACCGTAGATTGCTGAACTAAGAGAGTGTACTTCTACTTTCCAAATGAGGCAGTTGGTATTGACTTACTACCAGACACTCAACCTATTTTTATCCCTCCATATAGAATGGCCCCGGCAGAATTAAGTGAATTAAAGGAGCAGTTGAAAGACTTATTGGAGAAGGGCTTTACAAGGCCTAGTGTGTCCCCTTGGGGTGTACCAGTGTTATTTGTACGAAAAAAGGATGGTACATTAAGGATGTGTACTGATTATCGACAATTGAATAGGGTGACAATTAAGAACAAATATCCCCTCCTTAGGATTGATGATCTGTTTGATCAGTTACAGGGTGCCAAATGCTTTTTGAAAATTGACTTGAGGTCAGGGTATCACCAAGTGAGGGTAAGGCCTCCTTAGGATTGATGATCTGTTTGATCAGTTACAGGGTGCCAAATGCTTTTTGAAAATTGACTTGAGCTCAGGGTATCACCAAGTGAGAGTAAGGGAGGAAGACATACCTAAGACTGCTTTCAGAACAGGCTATGGTCACTTTGAATTCCATGTTATGTCCTTTACACTAACGAATGCACCAGCAATTTTTATGAACCTGATGAATAGAGTATTCAAGCCATTCTTAGATGTGTTCATGATAGTATTCATAGATGATATTCTGGTATATTCAAAATCAGAGAAGGGAATAAGGGTTGATTCACAAAAAACAAAGGCTGTGAAAGATTGCCCAAGACCAACAATACCTACGGATGTTCGGAGTTTCTTGGGCTTAGCGGGTTATTACAGGAGGTTTGTTGAGGGTTTTTCTTCTATTCCTGCACCTCTAACCAAGTTGACACATAAGGCAACTAAGTTCAATGGAATGATTCGTGTGAAAGGAGTTTCCAAAAATTTAAACATAAGCTAACTTCTGCACCCGTGCTAGTACTTCCAGAAGGCACCGAGGGGTATGCAGTGTATTATGATGCTTCAGGGGTTGGCTTAAGGTGTGTACTGAGACAGCATGGTAGAGTAATCGCTTATGCATCTAGACAGCTCCGGCCACATGAGAGAAACTATCCCACACATGATCTTGAACTAGCAGCGGTTATATTTGCATTGAAAATATGGTGCCACAATTTGTATGGGATTCACGAGGATATCTATACTGACCATAAGAGTTTGCAGTATATTTTTAAACAGAAAGACCTAAACTTGAGGCAGTGGAGGTGGTTAGAGGTAATTAAAGATTATGACATTGATATACTATACCATCCGGGAAAGGCAAATGTGGTAGCTGATGCTCTAAGTCGTAAAGCAATCCTAAATACTAGTGGCTAAGCCATAGCAAGTCCAGGGGTGGCTAAAGACCTGTGGCAACTAGCTAGTTTGGGAGTTCGACTCCTTGAAACACCAAAGGAAGGGGTTATTGTACATAATGTAGCCATGTCTTCACTGGTAAGGGAGGTTAAGGAAAAGCAGTCCCAGGATCCTATTCTACAATAACTTAAGGAAAAGGTGAGTCAAGGTATGGTGAAGGGCTTTGAACTTACACAAAATGGAGTATTTTATTGCCAAAAGAGATTATGTGTACTTGATACTAATGAGTTGAGAAAAAGGATAATCAGAATGCACAATTTAGACATTAGAAGACATGTTGCGAGCTTATGCATTGGACTTTAAAGGCAGTTGGGTGGACCACTTGCCACTTATTGAATTTGCCTATAATAATAGCTACCATTCCAGTATCAAGATGGCACCTTATAAAGCTCTGTATGGAAGAAAATGTAGATCACCAATTAGATGGTTTGAGGTGTGTGAAACCACCTTACTTGGGCCAGATTTTGTACGGCAAGCCATGGAAAAAGTTAAGGTAATATAGAAACGATTAGAAACAGCCCAAAGCCAGCATAAATCATATGCAGATATTAGAAGAAGAGGACTGGAATTCTTTGTAGGGGATTGGGTATTCTTAAAGGTATCTCCAATGAAAGGGGTCATAGGGTTTGGTAAGAAAGGGAAATTGAGCCCATGATACATAGGACCATATCAAATTACTAAGAGATTTGGGTAGGTTGTATATGAATTAGAGCTACCCCAAGAGCTTTCGATGGTTCATCCAGTTTTCCATGTCTTGATACTTCAAAAATGCATAGGTCACCCATCTCGTATCACTCCTATTGAGAATGTATATGTTATAGAAGATCTCACATACGAAGAGGTACCTATTGCTATTTTAGATCGACAATTGAAGAAGCTAAAGAATAAATAAGTAGCTTCAGTTAAAGTACTCTGGAGAAACCAGCAGGCTGAGGAGATAACATGGGAGGCTGAGAACATAATGAAATCAAAATATCCTTATTTATTTAAAGCTGAGGAGGAAGTTCAACATGTAAAATTGAGGCCCTAATAGGTATATGTAATTGAATACTTGATGTGTTGTTAAAAGTTTATATAAAGATTTAAATGTGGTTAAAAGTATCTAGCTGTGAGATTTAGACTTGATGATTAAAGGAGATCATTAGCTTGGGATAAGGGTTTGGGACTTGAGTTTGGGGAGTGAAAATATGACTCAGTGTTTGAGTGAGTATTAGGAAATGTTTGGGATGATATGAGGGTGAAATTTGGCTAAGTATAGGTAAATATATATGAATTCCTATGAATGGTATTTGGCTTTAAAAATTAAGGATGCATTGAAATGATATTGGAAATGAATATTATCTTTGAAAAGCAAGTGTGTGTGTGTCTCTCTCTCTCTCTCTATATATATATATATATATATACACGTATATATAATCTTGTGGGATGATGACTTAGCATCGATGAATGGAGGGTTTGCTCTCTTTCTTTGAACTATGTGCGTAATATAGGTTTTCTTTCTGAAATGGGAGTTGTCCTATAAAGAAAGATGCCTTGAAAATGGGAATTGTCCTATAAGGAGAAGAAATACTTTGATTTGATTAGTGATTTGTGAAAATCCTATTCGAAATGGGAGTTGTCCCTTAAGGAAGGTTACTTTATGTGAAATGAGAGTTATCCTATAAGGTGAAGTGTGGTCTACCCTTGGCAAGTAGACCACCTCTTTATCGATATAGGAATTTTATCGAGATTCCAAGTAATAGCTCGCTTGATCTTACTTATGTCGGTTAAGGTCACATCCCCATTATATATGAGCATCATTTGCATTTCATGCATCATGAAATTCATAGCATCTTGTTATATTACTTTCCTTGATATTAATTCTTTCTATATTATGTGCCCTTGTCATCTAACCTTGATATGCAGGTTTTGGTAAGTTACATGCATTATACCCTGCATACTTTGTACATTCAAACGTATTAATGCATGCTCTTAATTATATGATTTTACCATGTAGGGACCGAGGAACCTGATCATCCACCGTTTGATGCTTAGCTTGGATTTAGGTTTTGCTTTTAGTGGTAAGTCCTATCTTTCCAAGACAAACCACTATCTATCTATCTATGCTACCTCTTTCATTTTCTTTTGTACCTGAAGGTGAGCCAGAGGTATGTCTTGGCCCCCTGACCCATCTATGTAGAGGCTTTGTTGGACACCTTGTAAACCTCTTTACGATATATGCTATGAGTTATAATTAAGTCCATGCTATGTATTTGGTTATCTTTGAGTATTGATATGTGACTTGACCTTATGTAAATGGAAAGATCCTAAGTCCTGAATTGCCCCCATAGCACCAGTCCTATATACCCGACCCTTAGTATTAATGTGCTATGTGTTGAACTCATGTTAACACATTTCCCCATGATGCCCCCATTGCGTGAGTCCTACTTTCTCATCCCTTAGAACTATGTGATTATTGTTGATTATGCTTTCGAATCAATAATGTGAGTTTTGGTATCTTGAGGCTTGTTTGGAGACTCTCGGGTTCCTATACTCCATGTTACATCTAGGTCCTAGGTCTGAGTTGTGACAAAGATGGTATTAGATCCCTAGGTTTGTAAATAATCCTCGGTGTCTAACATGTCATGTCAAGTAGAGTCCTATTTATGGGCGTGAAGTGCACCATACCTATAAGTGGGAGGCTACGATGACGTTCTAGGAATTTTCTCACTTCTTCATGTCTTTCATCATGCTGTGAATAGTTAGTTAGCTACTTGATCTTGATGGTACCCTTACTCCACTATAGAAGATGCCACATGGTAGGCCTGCCAAACCAACCCCAGCTAATGAAGGTCAAGGGCCTCCGGATGAGCCTGTCACTCATGGTGAGTTTTGTACAGCCTCATCCATGCTTTCCCAAGTTGTGACTACTCAAGCCAGGCTAGCTAACATTTATCAAGATTCCACTCAGCTTCTAGAGTGAGAGATTTCACCTCGATGAATCCTCTAGAGCTTTTTGGGTCTAAGGATGAAGAGGATGCTCAGGAGTTCATTGATATGCTCTCTAAGGTATTGAATATCATGGGTGTCACTTTTAAAGAAAGGGCTGAGCTAGCTGCCTGTCAGTTGAAGGATGTAACATAGGTGTGGTATACTCAGTGGTCTATGGAGAGAGTTTTTGGTTATGCTGCTAATTGGGAAGAGTTCAAACTGGCTTTTCTGGATCATTTCCTCCCACTTGAGCTTAGGGAATCCAAGATGACTGAGTTTATTAGCCTTAGGCAGGGTAATATGAGTGTGAGGGATTATGCCCTCAAGTTCACTAAGCTCTCAAAGTATGCTCCAACACTTATGGCTGATCCTTGTGCCAGAATGCATAAGTTTATCTTTGGTATTTCTGACTAGCTTGTTCAAGAATGTTGTACAACTATGCTTAATCGGGATATGGACATCTTTAGACTTATTATTTATACTGAACAAAAGGGGAGAAGCTCAATAGTAGGCGAATGCATGATCCTAAGAGGGCCCATTTTGATGGTGGGTTCTTTGACTCTCGTGGTGGTGGTTTTGGGCGATTCTAACAAGGCTAAGGTTCAGGTGCTCGGGTTGCTAATGCTAAGGTGCCTCCTCATAGGGCACCGATTGATGGTGGTCAGGGGTAACCTGTGTGTACCAAATGTAAGAAATATAACATAAGTACTTATTGGAGAGAATTTGGTGCTTGCTTCGGGTATAGTGATAAGAATCACAAAGTTGCCAGTCCCAAAAACCTTCAGAAAGGTCAAGCTCAGGTGGCTCAAAGTGAACAAGGTCAGCGGAGGGTTCCATAGAGTATTTCTTAGAGGAACAACAGGTTCTATGCTCTTCATGCAAGTCAGGAAGTTGAGGAGGCTCCAGATATTATATCTGGTACTTTAAAAGTCTTTGATTTTGATGTTTATTCTTTGCTTGATGTAGGTGCAAACTTGTCTTTTGTGACCCTTCTGTGGGCTATTAAATTTTGTTTGAGTTTGGAAATTTTGAGGGAGCCTTACTTGGTTTATACTACTGTTGGTGAATCTATTGTTACCCATAGAGTCTATTGTGGTTGTCTTGTTTCTGTTTGTATAAGTTACTCCCATCTAATTTTGTGGTACTTGAAATTTATGATTTTGATGTGATTCTTGGAATGGATTAGTTGCATGCATCATATGCCTCTATAGATTGTAGAACCTGTAAGGTCAAGTTTCAACCTCCCGATGAGCCTGTCCTTTAATGGAAAGGTAGTGACTTCGCTATTAAAGGTCGATTTATTTCCTACCTCAAAGCTCAGAATATGCTCTCCAAGGAATGCATATATCACATTGTAAGGGTTAAAGACATGGAGTCTGAAATGCCTACTCTCGAGTCTGGCTTGGTGGTGAATGAGTTTTTGAATGTGTTTTCCTAGGAATTGTCCGGTATTTCTCCTAAAAGGGAGGTAGACTTTGGCATAGATCTTCTTCTAGATATTCAACCTATCTCTTTTCCTCCCTATTGTATGGCACCATCTGAGATGAAGGAATTGAATGATCAGTTAAAAGATTTGTTAGAGAAGGGTTTCGCCAGGCCAAGTATATCTTTATGGGGTGCTCTGGTGTTATTGGTAAGAAAGAAAGATGGATTGCTTTAGATGTCTATCGATTATAGGCAACTGAATAAGGTGACCATTAAAAATAAGTATCTATTTCCTAGGATCGATAATCTATTTGACAAATTTCAAGCGGCTACTCACTTTTCGAAGATTGACTTCTATTTGGTGTGTCAATCGTTCAAGGTTAGAGAATGTTACATTCACAAGATGGCCTTTCGAACAAGGTATGGGCACTTTGAGTTTGTTGTGATACCATTTGGCCTAACTAATGCTTCGGCCAGGTTCATGGATCTTATGAATTGGGTGTTCAATTATTTCCTTAATAGTTTTGTGGTTGTTTTTATTGACGATATTCTTATCTATTCTCATAGTGAACGGGAGCATATGGGTCATTTGAAGTCAGTTTTGCAAACCTTGAGATAGAAGACGTTGTATGCTAAATTTAGCAAGTGTGAGTTTTTGTTGGGTGAGGTTGCTTTTGTGGGAATGTGGTGTCCGGTGATGGTATAAAGATGGATCCAAAGAAGACCAATGCGATAAAGAATTCGCCTAAACCATTGACTCCTTCGGGCATTTGAAGCTTCCTTAGGCTAGCAGGCTATTATAGAAGGTTCATTGAGGGGTTCTTATCTATTACTTCTCCATTGACTAAATTGACTCAAAAGAAGGCTAAGTTTGTACGGTCAGATGAGTGTGAGAAGCATTTTTCAACTTTAAAGGATTGACTTACATCAACTCCGATTTTGACTCTACCAAATGCCATGGATGGGTTCATGGTATATTTTGATGCCTCTCGCATTGGGTTGGGTTGTGCACTTATGCAATATGGTAAGGTGATAGCTTAAGTATTAAAGCGATTGAAGGTACAAGAGCGTACCTACCTAACTCATGACCTTGAGTTAGAGGCTGTAGTCTTTACTTTGAAATTTGGAGATACTATTTATATAGAGTTCATGTGGATGTTTTCACCTATCATAAGAGCTTGCAATATGTGTTCTCTCAAAGTGACCTTAATTTGAGACAAAGGAGATGGTTGGAACTCCTAAAAGATTACAACATGAGTGTTCTATATCACCCCAACAAGGCAAATGTGGTAGCCGATGCTCTTAGTAGGCTATCAATGGAAAGTGTGGCTCATATTTAGGAAGGCAAGAGGGAGTTGGCAAGGGATGTCCACCGTTTGGCTAGATTGGGTGTTAGAGTGGCCAATTCCAATGATGATGCTATACATGTTCTAAATGGGGCCGAATCCTTTGTGGTTGTTGATGTGAAGGCTAAGCAAGATCTAGACCCATCCTTGGTTGAAATGAAGAAAATGGTTACTGAAAAGAATATTGAGGTTTTTTCCCACGGGGAAGATAGTATACTTCAGTATGAAGATTGGTTATCTATTACAGATGTGGATGATCTTCGGAAGGTTATCATAAGTGAAGCCTATAGCTCTCACTATTCTATTCACCTGGGGTCTGATAAAATGTATCGGGATTTGAAAGAGGTGCATTGGTGGCATGGTATGAAAAGCGACATAGTCAAATTTATATCTGAATGCCCAAATTGTCAACAAGTGAAGGTGGAGCATCAAAGACTCGTTGGATTGGCTCAAGACATTGAGATTCCTACTTGGAAGTGGGAAGACATAAATATGGATGTTGTGGTTGGGTTGCCTCAGACTCTGAAACAATTTGATTCCATTTAGGTTATCATTGATTGGATGATTAAATTGGCTCATTTTTTACCGGTTAAGACTACTTTTGGTGCTGAAGACTATGTGAAGTTTTACATTTGGGAATCGATAAAATTGCATGGTGTACCTAGATCTATCATATTACATAGGGGTACCCAATTTACCTCACACTTTTAGAAATCATTTCAAAAGGGACTTGGTACTAAAGTCAAGTTGAGTGTCACCTTTCATCCCCAAATAGATGGACAAGCTGAGATGATAATTTAATCCTTGGAATATATGTTGAGTACTTGTGTGTTGGAGTCCAAAGGTAATTGGGACGACCATCTTCCACTCACCGAGTTTGCTTATAATAATAGCTTCCATGCTAGCATTGGTATGGCACCGTTTGAGACCTTGTATGGTAGGAGGAGTACATCTCCAGTGGGATGGTTTGAATTAGGGGAAGCGGCTTTGATTGGCCCGGGCTTGGTAATGGAGGCTATGGAGAAGGTGAAGTTGATTAGAGGAAGGTTGAAGATGGCACAAAGTCGCCAAAAGTCCTATTTGGATGCTAGAAAGAGGCATCTTGAATTCCAAGTTGGAGATTGGGTGTTTGTGAAAGTCTCACCTATGAAGGGAGTGATGTGTTTTTGCAAAAAGGGAAAGCTAAGTCCCCGATATGTAAAGCCTTACAAAGTTATTGAATGGACTAGTAATGTGGCATATAGAGTGGAGTTACCCCCAGATTTAAGCTCTATTCACCTGGTCTTCCATGTGTCCATGTTGAGAAAGATGGTTAGGGGTCCTAGCACTATTGTGCCTTTGGAGGGCATTGAGGTGGAGGAGAACTTGTCTTATGAGGAGGTCCCAGTAGGAATTTTGGATAGACAAGGAAAACGTCTTCTTAATAAGGATGTGGCTTAGGTGAAGGTGCTTTGGAGAAACCAACATGTGGAGAGTGCTACATGGGAGGCAGAGTTGGACATAATGAAGCAGTATCCCAATCTTTTCCAATCTACTCAAGCCTAAGGTATTAGGTTCTTTCCTTCTCATTAGTCTCATTCTTTCTTGAGTCTCATGGTATTTCATGCTTACATGTGCATTAGAATGGTTTTTATGATGTTGCGAATGGTTTTATTTTTGACATGAGATTTAATGGCTTTGTATTTTCCAATGATGTAATATGCATGGTATCTTGTGTTTGAAAGTTTTATTTTCTCACCCAAGCCTTTCAAGCTTTGTTCTTGCACATTTGGGGATGAATGTTCCCAAGGGGGAGATGATGTAAGGAACTAGAAAATTTCAAGCTTATTGTTGCTCCCCAGCACATTCAAGTGTACACGGTCTCACCAGTAATACAGTGGGCCTAATTAATAAGCCAGGTTGTCAAACCCAAGGGATTTGATTGTAATTAGTGCTTTCTCTTAGTTATCACATTTATGGTGCTTTAGTTAATAGAGTTGTTGTTTCAAGGAAAATAAAATATAAAAGAATTAACTTTCTAATAAACTAAGATGACTTTCACACAAGATATCACTTAAATATACAATTCCAGGGTTGTAACCTTTACGATGCTGTCTAGTCTTAACAGTATCTAAGTCTAGTTTCCTGATTATTGATCCGCGGTATTTAATTTATCGAAACAAGGTTGCACCCCTCTGCGGCCTACTGTTATTGACTGCTAAACAACATCATTGAGCGGGGATAGACAGACCAATAAAAATACAGTAAAGATATCTTCCCATATATGAACCAAGCAAGGTTTAAGGGTAGTTGTCACCGGTCTCCCTGACACGAATCAACTTAGTTTCCTAGTATTGAACAAGCTCCTTGTGATATTGTGTGTAATCCACTCAAGATCTCTCAAATCTAGAGTGAATAACAAATTTACTCTCTAGTTTGCCAGACTCTGAAATATAGATATAAATAACTTAGGAATAACCGAAAGAAACCATTCATAGATATCAAAAGTTAAGAACTACACATAGTCTATAGCTACAACCCCATAATATGGAGGCTTAGCCACTCATAGACATCGAATAAATCATGAGTGAAGTGGAAAACATTCAAAACAAAAATCTAAAGATTAAATTAATTGACTTTTTGGTGGAAAATAGTTCTCCATCGCCTCTACAGTAGCCCTTGCGTGAAAACCAAGATAAAAACCTAAAGTCTAAGAAAGAGAAATTATAAAGATCTCATATTTCAACTTTTTTGCATCGGGTCCTCTTGTCTGCAACATGGACCCCTTGTTTTCCTATATTCTTACCTAAATTGCTAACTGGACAATTCTGGACACTTTTGAATATGTGGACCTTGCACCTCCTTTGGTTTTGTGGGGTTTTTGTATTTTTTAGCTCCTGTGACTCTGCGCACAAGTTTTCCATGTGGATTTTTGGTCTTTTGGCTGCTTTTACTAACTTTTATCCTTCGAGTTCCAGGCTGTGCTCTTCCATTGAGTATAGGTTTAACCCCAAACTTCAAAATAAATTAAAATCCTATAGAAACACAACCAACAAGAGCACTTGGCCCTACATCAGCAAAATAAGAGAAAACGGCACTCAAACACCTAGAATCTATTAATTTGTACTATGAATTCACTCTATTTATGGGCAGTATTGTCTAATTAGGTGCATAAATATGCCTAAGATCACTACCCCACACTTAGAGTTTTGTCCATCCTTGGGCAAACAACTACACATGCATGAGACTCCCTATGGTAGTATGTGCAACCAACATTATGTGATCAAAATCTATGAACCATAGTGAATAATTTTTGTGCCCTGGATGGAAACTAATTGATACAAGCACTTATGTTTACATGCGGACTCATGCAGAATCTTTAATAGTTCATCAAGTTCCTAGCCCTGAATGATTGTGTACCCTCACCAAGAAGAATTACCCATGCACACCACTATGAATCTAGTCAAAAGTTTAAGAATTGGTACACAAATAACTCTCACTCTCCGAAAAGATGCCTCAAATTGCTTTAAGATCCCATAAGCTTGCCCTTATGTAAACATAGACCTAGTTGGCATTTTCCTTAGAAGGTCTAGTAGGTCTTTATTTGGATGTAATGTAGGTTACGAGTACGTGGAATACATTTATGGATATGGTTGACACGGTTCAATTCCCACGCCCTCGTAGCATACACTTCACCTCTTCTGATGCCCCCTTTGACTCACACCCCTTCGTTACACTTCTTGAATTAAAGCTATGAGTACTCCTATCTATTTAATCGGGCGATAAAATAAACCCCTTAGAAATATGTGGACACCCTAAACACTCAATGACTAATCAAAGGGAATTTTTTTCATCACAGTGTGCATCCACAATTGGTCCGCGACACAGAGGTATCGCAGACCAGTACTATATAACTAGAATATTTTGGGCCCAGAATAGTGTGCATCCATGATTGCTCTGCGACGCGGAAGTAATGCGGATCCCTACTATTTTGGTCGACTCTTTTTAGCTACACTTATTCTTTTATTCATTTTTTTCTTTTATTGACGCTATTATTCCACGTACTCTCGGGAGTCCACTCAAGTATTCCCCTCTTTTTCTTATTCATCGTGCTTAAGTGCTAGGGAATTAGGATTAAAAATGGGTACTTCTTCAAGAAAAAGGGATTGGCTTGGAATGTGGTTAGTCAAAGAATAGGTTGAGGCTCAACAAGGCTAACTAGGATTGTTTGTCTATCACAGAAATGCCTAGATCCTCTCCTCTAGTTCTGAATCCTCCCAAGTCTACCCTATATACCAGGCAAGTCCTCGAACCTATCACAATCGAGGCTCACAATTATCTCTCTCACTCTTGGTACATTTTTATCACAATGCTAGCACTAGAGTTTCTATTCTGGTGTTCACATGAATTCATTTAATTAAGCATACATAAAATAGTGATTGACAAGGCTCAAGCAGCCAACTATTACTATGTCCAAAGGTTTGCATTTGATGCTCGATCGCTCTATCTTGAGATTTGATGAAGGTTTTGCATTTGATGCTCGATCGCACACTACCCCACTCTATATGAACTCGATTTGACGAATGCCCTTAGGAAGGTCGTTATCCATCCATCATAGGGCCCCGATCACTCAAGTATGACTAGCACAACAAATATCAATAGATATATAACTACCAACAACTAAATGCATTCATAACATATTATCACAAGAGCATCCATGCATTAAGGTAGTAGATAACTAGTATTTATAGACCCAACAAAATTAAAAGTTTTTCAACCCTACATTAGGATATCCAGACATAAACCAGAAGAAAAAAATGGTCTTAATACATGCCAATAATAGAATAATAGAAGTAATATCACTGAACAACGGAAATCCACCCCACACTTAAACGTAGCACAACCCTCAGTGCTAACCATACATAACCTGCAAGGCAGAAACTATGGTGCCCAAGTATCACCAGGGTCGGGTAGATAGGCTCACACTTGGTATACACTGGTGGGTTATCATCATCCACATCCTCGTATGTCTCCCTTGGGTCTGTAGGAATGTAATCCTCCACTGGCTCAACAAATCGGGGTCCAGTGTGAAGCGCGACTTTGGTGTGGTTTTAGAGAGGGTATTCTAACTTAACCTCCTATAGATCTTCTGTGTGGAAAGCTGGCCACCAATTCGGTGTTGCAGCATCTCTAGGCTATACATGCGACCCATAATCAATACATGTTAGCCCTCTCTTTCGTAGTCAAGATTGGGCCTAAGGTCACATCTGGCCTCTTAATGTGAGTGGCAACATAGGGGGCCTGGATGACCAGGCAGTAGTTGGCCTCCTCCTCACGAACCCCTGCATCACGACATAAAATAGTTATGATGCCCCTAAAAACATACTTGTGACCCTTCCACATCACTATTAGGAATTTTGCTCTGTAATATAGCTAGAAGGCCCTCATGATTGCATAAGTGAGTCACACTCTATCTCTTGTTACATTTATGAAGTGTTGCCTCGGAAAGAATAAGTGTGTCACTATCTTGACCATGACCCATGCTTCTTTAGACATGTGAGCGAATGAAAATGAGAGGTAATAGCCCCGTTCTACATGTCTTACCCACTTGGCCATGGACCGCTGCCCTACCATAGTGTATCGGATGTCATAGTAGGGTGGGCAATTGTATAACTCCAGAAAGACTAAAGGGGGGACATCTTTGGGGGTGCCTAAGATCTGATTGATAGCTAGCGGTGAGAAGTTAACATCCAATCCTCGTACAATTACCAATTTGGACCTCGATTCTTTGCTCATATTGGTGTAGAATTCCCTAACAGATTACATAGCAAAGGTGGTCAGAACAAGAACCCTAAAGTTAATTAGTTGTAGCAGTTCAGGATTTGGGGGTACTCATCCCAAAGGGACTCTACGTTAATAAAGAAATCGAGGTAGTACTTTGTCTCATCATGAGACTGATACAAATGCCTTCCCTCTCTGTTCATAGCCTTGGCCCCATATTGAGGCCCCTAACACCTCCTAATGTCCCTGGGCACTTTTGAGACATCTCGTAGCCTTTTGCTTGTGTTGGTGGCCCTTTGCCTGCTGGATGGCCTACCTCTTCATGCACTAGAAGACATATTACCTGCTAAAAAAAGTGCAAAGTTAGTGTTTACTTCAAAAGCCATGACCCCACACCTAAACTCATGCCCGTATGGCGAGGATACTAAGACTTCCCAAAGTCATACGGGCTATGTCACGTCATTATTCCATGCCCCCACATCACATTTGACAGTTACACCATACAACTTCACATTCAAGTCAATTGTGAATAAATAACGCCCAACCAAGGGGCATCAACCCCACATTTTCACACACAACTGCACACTTGAATGTTTATAGAAACACACAAATGTATTTCAAACCCAACAAGAAGTGTGTAGAAGAACTCCCCCCCCCCCCAAACCTTTTTTAGATAGTTAAAAGAAAATCCCATCATCACATTATTTGAATTGAACCCCACACTTTAGTATTTTGCACATGCCAACATCGAAACAACCATTGAAATACAAAGCATGGGAAAGAACTCATAAACCCCCAACTGTTGCCCAATTTTGGGTACAAATTTGACCTAGGGTTTTCACCCCCTAACCAAATCATACATAAAACTCACCCCTAAGAACAAATTAAACCCTATTCAAGATCACCCAACATGTATCAACAAGTGATGAGCAAGAAACAAGTCAACCCTCTCACAATTTCCCTTCAAACAATAATAGTTCCCTACCTTAAAGCTTCGAACTTAAGATGGAATAGAGTTTAGAAAACATACCTGGGGTGCAGAGAAGAATCGAGCAAAGATGGCTTGAAGTGCAATATGAACTTATTCAAACTTGGGCATGAAATAGGGAAGAAGTAGTGTGAAATATGAAAGATGAGGAAAAAAATAAGGGTTGGGGTTTGGAATTATGAAATAAAAGGAGTTAAAAGGGATGGGCCATATCTGCAATCCACAAATTGTTACATATTACCGCATTCCCTCTGCTACACAGAGTGAATGCTGATCAACACTTAACTACGCTTTTTCCAAGATGCAAAAACAATAAGGCTTCGTGTTAACTCTGTGATTCTAAGGCAATGCAAAGTGACACTTCAGGTAATTCATGAATCTGGGTGCAAAAATAATGTGCCACTGGATTTTTTTTACAATGCAAAGGCAACATAGACCCATGATTATTAAAATTTTCTCCTGGATGCAAAAAGAGTAGGCATCCACGATTGGTCCACATCGTGATACCATCACGTATGCTTACTATTTTGAAAAATAATTAAGTTCCAATTTTTTTAGCTCTAGGCCTCGTAAAATCTCCTGAACACCTGGACATGCTTCAAAATACTAAAACATTGGATTAGATCAAGAAAACAAATTCCCAATGGATCATAGGGAAATTAAGGACTGAAAAAATGTATATAACTTGTGCTGGATGTATGATGCAGATGCATCGGGTACCTGTACTTGTGCAAATTTTTCTTACTTTTTGTACGGGACCCTCTCTTCTATTTTTACTAAAAGAAAGATAAATAACCACTACTACATTACCTCACCACGGGTTGCCTCCCATTCAACCCCAATTTAACGTCGTGGCACAATACATATTATGCTCATTCACCTTTGGCCAACTCAATATCCTCAACTATTTATTTGCATCCACATTATAATAATGCTTGACCCATTGACCATTCACAAAAAAATTTTGGTTTGTGGTCAAGTCCTTTAGCTCCACTACACCATGGGGTATAGTCATTACTACCACATATTGTCAACTCCATTTGAACCTCAATTTTCCCTGAAAACAATTTAATACATGAGTTAAATACCAATACTTGTTGGCCCAACTTTAGTTTTGCTTGATTATGTGTCGATCATGCCACTTCTTCATCCGCCCCTTATAAAGCTTAGCATTGTGATAAGATTGGAGCTGGAATTCATCTAACTCTCCCAATTGCTCAAGTCTCTTGCTTAGTGAGTTAGGGTCAAAATTTAGCTTCTTAATAGCCCAATATACCCGATGCGTGAGCTCTATACTAGTTTGTAAGGAGAGGTTTTGATTGGGTCTTGTATATAGTCCGATATGCCCATAATGCTTCATTTAGCTTTTCTACCCAATCCTTCTGTGTGGCATTCACAGTCTTTAGCAATATTTGCTTCACCTCCCAGTTGTACACCTTCACCTGCCCACTAGTTTGCGGGTGGTATGTTATGACCACCTTCTGCCTTATCCCATATTTCGCTAGCAACTTCTTCATAGTTTGGTTTAAAGAATGGGTACTGCCATCGCTGATAATGGCCGTTGGAGCACCAAAATATTTGAAGATGTTCTTTCGGAGGAACTTGCTCACCACATTTGCATTATTAGTTAGAAGGGTTGCTACTTCTACCCATTTGGAAACATATTCTATAGCTATCAGAATATAATAGCAACTGAATGATGGTGGGAATGGCCCTATGATATCAATGACCTAAACATCAAAGATCTCCTCTTCCAGAATGTTGTTTAAGAGAGTCTCATGCCTCTAAGGTATATCACCTGTCTTCTGGCAAGCATCACAGGCCCTGGAGAATTGAACAATATCTTTGAATAGGGTAGGCCAAAAGAAACCAGATTGTAATACCTTATACATTGTTCGATCACCACTATGATGGCCCCCATATGGAGAGACATGGCATCTCTCTAGAATCTACTAGACCTCTGCCTCTGGAACACACCTCCTTGCCATGCGGTTAACTCTCTGCTTGAATATATATGACTCATCCCAAATGTATGCTTTAGCATCATGGGCTAGCCTCTTCTTTTGTGCTATCTTGAATTAGGTGAGAACACATCACTTACCAAGTAATTTACAATATCAGCATACCACGAGAATTGTTCTACCTCGAAAGCTAAAAACTGCTCGTCTGGAATCTCTTCTCTGATTTGTAGTTGCTGACATATGTGAACATCAGTCTCCAAATGAGATAGGTGACCAACAACCTAGTTTTCACTACCTTTTCGATCTCTGATGTTTATGCTAAACTCATGGAGCAATTAGATACATCTAATCAAGCACGGCTTGGTATCCGTTTTATTGAACAATACTTCTTTGTCGCATGGTATATAAAAACCACCACTTGGGTCCAAGGTCTTGCTGGCATAGTATATGGAGTGAAATAAGCTCTGAATTTATCAAATGCATACACCAGTGCCAGTATTTCCTTGTCAGCAAATTTATAATTACTTTAAGCTACATCCAAGGTCTTGCTGGCATAGTATATAGAGTGAAAGACTTTTTCTCTATACTTCCCCAGTACCGTCCCCATCGTTGTATCACTAGCCTCAAACATTAGCTCTAATAGGAGACCCCAATTAGGTACTACTAAGATTGGAGCCTCCACCAACTTTTTCTTTAGGGTTTCGAATGCTTGTAGACAAGATTCATCAAAGTGAAATGGTACCTCTTTCTCCAATAGGGCACATAATGACTTCATGATCTTTGAGAAATCTATAATAAACCTGTGGTAGAACCCCGCCTATCCGAGAAAGCTTTGGACTCCACTGACCGAAACCGATGGTGGCAGTTTGTCGATCACCTCTATCTTCACTTTGTCTACTTCCAGCACCTTCTTGGACACTTTGTGGCTTAAGACTATCCCCTCCTTTACTAGGAAGTGACACTTATCCCAGTTAAGAATGAGGTTACTCTCCTCGCATCTAGCTAGAACTCTACTGAAATTCTTCAAGTGGCTCTCAAATGTTTCCCCAAATACAAAGAAGTTTTCTATGAACAGCTCTACATAGTTCTCTACCATATAATGAAATATCGCCATCATACATCTTTGGAATGTGGCTGGTGCATTGCACAACCCAAAGGGGATGCGTTTGAAGGCATATGTCCCGTATGGGTAGGTGAAAGTTATGTTTTCCTAGTCTTTGAGTGCAATGGTGATCTGGTTGTACCCTGAGTATCCTTCCAGGAAGCAATAGTACTCCTGCTCAACTAGTCTATCCAATATCTAGTCAATGAAAGGAACGAGGTAATGATCTTTCCTGGTGGCATCATTTAGATTTCTATAGTCCTTGCAAATTCGCCACCCCATCACCATATGTCCCATATGGGCAAGTGAAAGTTATCTTTTCCTAGTCTTCACTGCAATAATGATCTGATTGTACCCTGAGTATCTATCCAGGAAGCAATAGTACTCTTGCTCAACTAGTCTATCAAACATCTTGTCAATGAAAGGAATAGGGTAATGATCTTTCCTGGTGGCATCATTTAGATTTCTATATTCCTTACAAATTCGCCACCCCATCACCATCCTCATTGGAATCAGATCGTTCTTGTCATTGGTGACAACCATCATCCCGCCTTTCTTTTGGACACATTGTATAAGGCTTACCCATTTACTGTCTGATATGGGGAAGATAATCCATGCATCCAACCACTTGATAAGCTCCTTTTTCACTACCTCTTTCATGATTGGATTTAGCCTTCTTTGCAGTTGAGCCACCAGCTTGTGGCCTTCCTCCTTGAATATTCTATGCATGCATAGGGCTAGGTTGATACCATGGATGTCACACATCTACCACCCCATGGCTCTCTTTCTCTTTTTCAGCACTGGAATAGTCACTTCTACCTGAGCTGCAGTCAAGGAAGTAGACAAGATTGCAGGTAATATATTATTTTTGACAAGAAATTCATACCTGAGATATGATAGTAGCTGCTTGAACTCCAACTTAGGAGCTTCTTCCAGGTTTGAGAGGTGGTCCCAACACCTTGCTCAAGGGTTCATTAATCATTTTCAACATACTCATATTTTGAGCATTCAACACACTTTTGATCTCTCAGGCCTCAACATCATCCACTAGCCCTTGGTTTAGCAATACCCTGGTTGGTGGATCTTCAATCTCAACCTAGCTCACAGCAACTATAGTGTCTATTACTTTGATGGCTGATAGATGCTTATATGCAGCTTGTAGCTTCATAGCCTTGTAGACATCAAACACTTCTACCTTATCATGGGCTCGTAGGGTTAGTCTCCCTACTGCAAGATCAATCAATGCCCTTCTTTGTAGCAAAGAATAAGTGCCTGAGTATAAATGGGACCTCAGAGTGAGGCTTAAAATCTATGATGATGACGTCCATGAGGATGATGAGGGACCCCACATGGACTTAGACATCCTCCATCACTCCATCCGGCCTTGCTACTGGCAGACCGGCTAGCTGCAATACAATTGTTTTAGTCTTTGGCCTTCCAAAGCATAGCTTTAAGAATAGAGATGTGACCATAAGGTTTATACTAGCCCCAAGATAACATAAGCCCCTAGCATTCAGATGGCTCCCTATAGTTACTTGTACAATAACGATTTCTTGATCTTTTAGTTTGGGTGGAAAGTGTGATTTGTTGAGAATCTTGGAGGTGTAGGCCTCTGTCAGTGCCATAGTCTCATACTCCATGCACTTTCTCTTGTTAGCAATGATGTCTTTCATAAATTTTTTATATTTCAGGATTCCTTACAAAATATTAATCTAAGGTAAGTTAATCTGTACCTGTTTCAGCATGTCAATGAATTTCTGAAAGCAGTAATCCTCCTCCTTCTTCTTAAGCTTTTATGGGAATGGAGAAGGTGGTTTTGGTACTATGGTGGCCTCATCAGTTCTTTGACTAGGGTCACCAGCCTCATTATTCTGTATAGCATTTTGATCCTCTCCATTCTTCTTCTGGGGAATCAACTCCATTAAAGGCCTCCCACTCCTTATGTTGACTATATTCACCTATTTTACATTGGGATTAGTGTTGCCTAGTAAGCCCCCTTGAGGTCTGGAATTTATTAAGGAGGCCAACTTCCCAACTGTTTTTCTAACTACTGTAGATCCTGCTTATTCCTCTTAATTCCCTCTTTTTGCCTATTTTGATTTGCTAAGATCTACCTCACACCTCACTATCAATCATAGTGTTTGGATAGCAAGGTTACTGGGCAAACTGATTCTGATACCCATTTCTACCTAGTGGTCTTTGCTGTGGTAGCCTATGATTCTGCTGATTACCACCCTATGAGAAGTTTACGTAGTTCCTCTACGTCGGGTTATAAGTATTCCTAAATCCTTGATAACCCCCTCCCCCATCGCTATTAGCATTGCCCACAAGGTTCACTATCTTAGGATTAGATCTGCAAGATTAAGCCATGTGATTTCCTCCTCTACATACATCACACCAACCCTGTTGTTGTTGTTGTATCATATTAATAGGGGCTTGTTGCTAACCTCCTGCTAATGGAACTAGTTGTTTTACACCCAATGCCAAGTTATTGAAGTTCAGTCATGTTCTCCAATGCTGATATTTGGGCTTGTTGGCTGGTTATTGCATCAACCTCCAAGACCCCAGCCTTCTTCTGCATTGGTGGTCTGCAGGATCCTCCATTCCATTCTGGGTTACCTTGAGTAATTTTATTTAGAATAGCATATAATTTATCATACGTCTTCTCCAATGCTTGACCCCCTGCAGTTGAATCAAGAAGAATCTTGGTATTGGGTTCCAACCCTTCAATGAAGGTGTGGAGCAATACCTCGTTAGCTTGGCACTAGTTTGGGCAATTTATCAATAGAGTTTTGAACCTATCCCACCTCTAGTATAGATTCTCCACAACCCTTTGCTTGAAGCTCAGGATCTCACTTCTTACTTAATTGTCTTGCCCGATGAGAAGAATCCGGTGAGAAACTATTGGGCCAAATCATCCCAGGATGCTATAGAGTTCGGTGGCTCAATTTGTAACCACCTCTGAGCTTCCCCAAATAGTGAAAGGGGAACAAAGTCATCCTTATGTAGTCATGATTCACCCCCGTGGGAATAAAAGTATCAGCAATCTTAAGAAAATTCTGAAGATGGACTTGTAGATCTTCATAAGGAAGCCCAGTGAATTGCCCAGCAGAGTATAGCAACTGGACCATGTTTTGTTTGAGCTTCGACCTGCCACCAGGATCAGGCTTGATGAAATAGCTTATGAGATTTTTAGTTATCGGGATCACCACATCCCTCACTGGCCCAAGTGGCGGTGCCACTATAGGACCTGGTGGTTGTGGTGGATTGTTATTTGCCATATTCTCATTGACAGCAATAGCTTCCACCTTGTTCTTCTCTTGATCCTCCAGCTCTACTAGTTAAATTTGTGATGTTTCAAACAAAACTCCTGCTTGCCTCTTGGATTATTGAAAACAAGAGTCTTGATCTTCCAGTTTAGAGCTCGAATTCCTGCACATAGATATTGCTAAGATCAAATGTAGCGATCACCACAAAACATGATAACTTTGATAATGAACCAATTCATTTCAAATCCCCGGCAATGGAACTAAAAACTTGTTGCACCCCAGCATATGTAAGTGTACGCGGTCTCACCTAATTAAAGAGTTAGATTGTCAAACCCAAGGGATTTGATTATAATTAGTGCTTTTTCTTATTTATCACATTTATGGTGCTTTAGTAAAAAGAGTTGTTGTTTTATGGAAAATAAAATATAAAAAAATTAACTTTCTAATAAACTAAGATGACTTTCACATAAGATATCACTTAAAGATGCAATTCTAGGGTTATAACCTTTACGACGTTGTCTAGTCTTAACATTATGTATGTATGTCTGGTTTCCAAATTATTGATTCACGAGATTTAATTTATCTAAATAGGGTTGCACGCCTCTATCGGCATATCGGTATTGACTGTCTAACGACATCGTTGAGTAGGGATAGGTAGACCAATAAAAATGCAATAAAGATATCTTCCCATATATGAACCAAGCAAGGTGTTAATATATATATATATGTGTGTGCGTGTGTGTATGTGTGTATTCTTGTGGAATGAATATTTGGCACCGATGGATCGAGGGTTTACCCTCTTTCCTTGAACTATGTGCCTAGTATAGGTTTCCTTTCCAAAATGAGAGTTATCTTGTAAGGAAAGATGCCTCTGAAATAGGTGTTATCTCGTAAGGAGAAGAAATACTTTGATTTGATTTGTGATTTGTGAAAATCCTATCCGAAATGGGAGTTTCCCATAAGGAAGGTTGTTTCATGCGAAATGGGACTTGTCTTACAAGGTGAAGTATGGTTTACCCTTGGCAAGTAGACCACCTCTTTACCGATTAGGAAATTTCATCGAGATTCCAAGTAATAGCTCACTTGGTCTTATTTATGTTGGTTAAGGTCACATCCCCATTATATATGAGCATCATTTGCATTTTATTTATCATGAACTTCATACAATCTTGTTATATTACTTTCCTTGATATTAATTCTTTTTGTATTATGTGCCCTTGTTATCTAACCTTGATATGCAAGTTTTGGTAAGTCACATGCATTGCACCCTATATACTTAATACATTCAAATGTACTAACGCATACTCTTGCCTACATGATTTTACCATATAAGGAACGAGGACCCGATCATCCACCATTTGACTCTTAGCTTGGATTCTGATTTTGCTTGTAGTGGTGAGTCCTATCTTTCAAGGATGAACCACGATCCATCTATCTATGCTACCTTTTTCATTTTTTTTATACTTGATGGTGAGCCAGAGGTATGTATTGGCCCCCCGACCCATCTATGTAGAGGCTTTATTGGATACCTTGTAAACCTCTTTACGATATATGCTATGAGTTATGATTAAGTCCATGCTATGTATTTTGTTATCTTTGAGTATTGATATATGACTTGACCTTATATTGATGGAAAGATCCTAAGTCCCAAACTGCCCCCATAGTGTGAGTCCTATGTACCTGCCCCTTAGTATTTATGTGCTATATGTTATGTGAACTTATGTTAGACTTTTCCCCATGATGCCCCTATATCGTGAGTCCTACTTTCCCATTCTTTAGAACTATGTGTTGATCGTTGGTTACGCTTCCGAACCAATGATGCGAGTTTTGGTATCTTGAGGCTTGTTTGGGGACTTGCGAGTTCCCATACACCATGTCACATCTAGGCCCTAAGTCTGGGTGATGAAAACAAAGAATATAAGTTCATTTAATAGTTTAGAGAATATGTTTTTATCAGTCAGTCCAAAATATATATCTCTACTCGGTCCCGTTCAATACATATAAAATTTACTAGTGCGAGAAGTTAGAATTATATCATTTTCATAATCAAGATAAATTACATATAATCTTGTGCTAAAATCTTCCCGATGGTTTATACAAATTTCCATCTAGATTGTGAACTATAATTTTAACTTATAAGAACTAATGATTTGATCTTCTGTGCATAAGATCAAACTCTATACATTAAATCATCTACTATATAAGTTGAGGATGCATATATTACAAATTGATTTGTTTAATGTAACACTTTATTTAATTGAATAAACAAATAAACAATTGTTCAATAAATAATACTATATCTAAACTCATGGTTAATAGTATATCCTAAAAATCTCCCACTTCAACCCATAACCATGCACCCACAACTCTAACAGCTATTCCTTCAACATGTCTATCAAAAGGCTTTTGACGTAAAGCTTTTGTGAAAGGGTCTGTCTGGTTGATTTCTGATGCAATCTTTGCAACCACCATATCTCCTCTTTGTCCTATGTCTCAAATCAAATGTTATTTATGCTCAATGTGTGTTGCTTTCATATGATTTTGTGGTTCTTTTTGAATTTCCAACTGCACCACTATTACCACAAAATACTGTGAGTGGAACTTTCATAACAAGAACTACACCCACGTCTTTTAGAAAGTTTTTGAGCCATACTACCTCCTTAGATACCTTAGAGGCTGCTATATATTCGGCTTCCATGGTGGAATCAGCAATACAAGTTTACTTAATGCTCCTCCAAATAACAGTTCCACCTCCCAAAGTAAACACATTTCCTGAGGTCGACTTTTTAGAGTCCTTATCAGATTGAAAATCTAAGTCTATATACCCTATGGGCACACTTATTTGAAGGATAGACAAAAATATAATCCTTAGTCATTTTCAAGAACTTGATTATATGCTTAACTGTTTTCTTAGACTCATATTTGTTAAACCTGATGAGAATGGTATCAATATAAAGAGCTTGAGATAAGCCTAACATCCTTTTCTTGAGATCACGTAGAACCTTGATCCAAAGAATATGTGTAGCTTCTCCCAAATCTTTCATATAAAACTTAGTGGACAACCATTCTTTAGCTAAATTCATTATGCCCACGTTATTTCCAATGAGCAACATATCATCTACATATAATACCAGAAACATCACTTGTCCCCTTTCCACTTTTTATACACACAAGCTCGTCAAGACATTGCTCAAAACCAAAGGATAGGATGGCATTGTCAAATTAAGTATTCCATGCCCTAAAAGCTTGCTTTAATCCATAAATGGACCTTTTAAGCTTGCACAATGAATTCTTTTACCTTTTTCTATGAAACCATCTGGTTGTTGCATAACAATGATCTCATAAATATTTCCATTAGGGAAAGTTGTCTTGATGTCCATCTGGAAAATCTCGTAATCATAATGAGCAACAATGGATAAAAGAATTCTAAATAGACTTTAAGCATGACTACTAGCAAAAAGGTTTCCTCATAATCGATCCCTTTCTGAGTAAACCCTTTTGCAACATGTTTAGCTTTGTAAGTTTGTATTTTTCTATCTACTCCTCTCTTGTTTTATAGCTCCACTTGCATCCAATGGGTTTGACTCCATCTACAGGTGGTTCTACAAGATTCTAGACTTTATTAGAGTACATGGACTCTATTTTTTATTTCATAGCAATGATCCATTTTTTTGTATCTTTATCTTGTAGTGCTTCATCATAATTCAAAGGTTCAGTATTCAACCCTTTACGAATTCTGTCAAAAGACTCTCGTAAGAGTGCATACCAAAGTGATTTTCTTATCACTCTCCCACTACGACTAGCTACTACAGGGGTAGGGGCAGATGCAAATAGAGTTGCATTATTATAATCTTGTTGTTGAATCAAATCATTTTAGGATCTTGAGTTTCTATGTTATCCTCAGCACCTTGCGGTGTTGAGATATCAACAACTTCTTCCTCTAATGCAATCTGCTCACTGTTACTCCAACTACCTTGATGTAATGGATTTCAGGAATTTGTACTTGTGTAATTATATGTCTATTAACATCACTTTCACTACTAGAATATAATAGTATGTTAAATCTAACATCTGGGTTTGAATTTTTGCTTTCATTATATTCAATAGATTGATTTGTTATCTCTTTGCTTAATTCTGGTAGAACTAATTTACTTCTTGGAACATGTTTTGTTAGAAAAATCCCTTTCAAGAAACTTAGCAGTGGTGCTTACTATAACTTTCTTTTCTTTAGGATTATAAAACAGACCACCGTTTGTTCCTATAGGTTACCCAATAAAAACACATACGTCTATTCTAGGTTCTAATTTTTTTGTCTTCCCTTTCAACATATGTGCTGGACATCCCCAAATCCGAATGTGTTTCAAACTAAGTTTACACCCAGTTCACAATTCAATGGATGTCATAGGTACAGACTCAGAAGGAACTAAGTTTAGAACAAAATTTTGCAGTTTCTAATGAATATCCCCAAAAATAATAAGACAAATTAGTGTAACTCATCATAGATCTAACCATTTCTGAAAGAGTTTTATTTTTACTTTCTACGACACCATTTTCTTGTTGTGTTCTAGGAGTAAACATTTGAGATTTAATTCCTTGTTCTGATAAGTAACTAATGAACTCATGGGAGAGGTATTCCCCACCATGATCAGATGTTAGTTACTTGATATATTTTCCATGTCGCTTCTTCATTTCTGCCTTAAATTTTTTGAATTTCTCAAAGCATTCAGACTTATGGCATAGCAAATAAATATATCCATATTTTGAGTAGTCATCAATGAAAGTCATGAAATACTTTTATCTACCCCTAGCTTGTATGCTCATTGGGCCACACAAGTTAGAATGAATTAACTCTAATTTATTATTGCCTTTATTTCCTTTTGAGAGGAAAAGTCTCTTAGTCATTTTTCCTTCTAAATAAGATTCAATTGTTCGTAGTGCCTCTACATTTAATGAACCTAAAGGTCCATCTCGAACCAACCTTAAAATCCTATCTAGATTTATATGACATAGATGCAAGTGCCATAAATAAGTCTCATTAAATTAAGAAGGCTTTATTTTACTTGAAATGTTGAAATTTTCAGTTCTTTAGTTTGTTGTAGTTCTAGACAGACATTAATAATATAAAGACCATCAACCCGCAGAGAGAAAATGTTTATTACGACTAATAACACAACCATTATCAGAAAATTAACATCATAGCCATCCCTCATAGCCTTAGAAACTGAAATCAAATTTCTTCTAACAGCATCTGCATATAATACATCTTTAAAATTACAAATCTACCATTACGATAGCATTTCCTAATGCTAAAGCTGGAGCAGCTGAGCCATCTGCTTCAAAAACATTAACTTCACCTCTAATTTGCTTGCGCATTTCTTGAAACACCTATAAAGTAGTGCAGATGTGACCAGTGGCTCCTGAAACTACATACCATGAAGTGGTAGAAATAGACACTAAACATGTTTGAATCATAAGTGAAATTGAGATAGCCGAGTTCTTCATCTTGGCTAAGAGAACTGGACACTGCATCTTCCAATGACCTAGCATCTGGCAATAAAAACACTTGCCCTTAGGCTATTTTCACGCTCCAGTTGAAAGTACAACTGCCTTAACTTTTGAGCCTTTTTCTTCTTCGATCCACCTTCCGATTTAGACGTAAAACCTTTCTCAACATGTAATGTCTTTTAGGGCACCTATTTTCTAATAATCGTATCTGTCACCTACAGCTCATTCAACAATTATGCCAAAGATAAACTCATCTTACTCATATAATAGTTTATGGAAAATTATTGAAACCTGTCAGGCAGAGGTTGTAATATCATCTCAACTTGAGATTCATTAACGATTTCAGACCATAGGACCTCTAATTCATTGAATAGACTTATCAGCTTCAGTAAATAGTCTCTAATAGGAGTACCTTCAACCATCTTATTGTTCACAAGGACTCTCATGGCATTCTGCTTAGCTTCACAATTCTAGTCCCCAAACATGTTTTTGAGATTTTCTAGAATCTCAAAAGCAGAGGCCATGGCATGATTCTAATGTTGCAATACATTTGACATTGAAGCTAGAATGTAACACCGCGCTCTGTCTCATCAACCTTTTGCCATCTTTGATAGGCGAGCTTTTCCCATTAATAGACTTCTGATCAGGCTTTAATGGATAATCTTCATAGAGTACAAATTTATAATCTTTAGCTATTAAAACAATGTCAAGAATTCTTCTCCAGTCAACACAATTAGGACCCTCAAGTTTATTTTGACTCAAAATATTGGTAATGGGGTTAAAGGAGACATGTTGAATCTGAGATTGAAATAGCTACAATTGATCTATATATAGCCATATAAACATTCAATAATTAAATTCAAACTCATTACATATATATTACACATGCATCTTGAATAGCCAATCATTGGGATTGGAGAACTACTCATACAATATACATATGTAATGACTGATTATTCACTCTATAAAGTTATATAGACCTAACTCAATTGGAGAATTTACTATTAGTTTAAGTCAAGTGAAAAGCATAAACCCTAGTTACATTGATCCAATCACATATTACTCAGTTTGGGAGAGTATTTAATACTTCATTACTATTTAATCTTGATAATTACATCATTTCTCTTGTTACCATAATTTTATTTTTCAAAATTCTAAACAAAATTTCCAAGAAAAAAACAAATAGAAAATCCAATAAGATTTCAAAGAAAATTAGAAGAAATTCTCACTGCCAGCATTCACAAGAATATTAGCTATAACTTTTTCTTTTTAATAGATGAGATTTATTTATTTGTGATTTTCATTCGGTCAAAAAACAAATTCAGAAAATTACTATGTATAATTTCACATACGTATTTTTCTAGATTCTCTATAAAGATATAAGCATGACTTCTAATACCAATTGTTGAAAAATATCACACAGCGGAAGCATTCCACTATGATCATATAGCTTACATGAATAATAGATAACAATCACGAACACGTATTACTGTCATGACCCAACTCCGTGAGCCGTGACTGGTGCCCGGATGGCACCCAAACATAATAAGATGGTCAAACTTCCAACAAATGGCTTATTTTTACAAATATTTTGGCAGAGTTTCTTTTATTTTATATACTATCCCAAAATAACCCTGCACTAAGAAAAATTCTTACAGATGTAATGCAGAATAAATAGAATATTATATACATATAGAATGGCCGACAAGGCAGCTATGGTGGGTAAAACCACCTATCAAGCATCTCAAACATATTATGCAGGTCTAATCAGACGGACTGGGCACAACCCACACACGTATGTATCCACAAACCTCTAAACAGACTGACAGAATCATAGGATGGGACGGGGCCTCGTCGTAACCCTGAACGAGTATATGCAATGCAATGAACGAATATATACCAAACGTGGGCTCCAAAGTAGAGGAGCACCCAAAACAGCAGAAGGAGGTCCTAAGCTGAGGGGTCACTAAACTGCACGTCAGTACCTGCGGGCATGAAACGCAGGCCCCAAAGAAAAGGATGGTAAGTACGAAAAACATACCAAATATGTAAAGCAGAATATACAAAATATAAATCAGAGTAATAACTGAAGCAAAATTATAGTAAACCGACGCATATCCAAAACATCCAAAATACTCACTTTCCAAGATACCAAATACATATCCAAAATATCAAAATACTCACTTTCCAAAATATACAAAGTATGAACTGAGGGATAACTAAAACAAAAGTACAGAAATCAAGTGCATATCAAAAAAAATATCAAAATGTCTACTTTCAAGATTCCAATCATGCATAGGCACAAGAAATATGGTCACCCACCCATCAATGGCGCCATAACACCAGAAAGTTGCAAAATCTCCAAATCTCTATCACATATCAAATACAGGATAGGTGAGCCAGGCGCTACGTATCGCCATACCCGTACTCACCCAACCCATACCACAACCAGAAATAGGATAAGTGAGCCAGGCACTAGGTATCGACGTCCCTGCACTCACCCAACCACAACATAACACGCAAGTGAGCCAGGTATTACGTATCACCATATCCCTGTACTCCCGCGCCAGTGAGCCAGGTGTTACGTATTGCCATATCCCTATACTCACATATCATACATCACAACACAAAAATAGCATAAGTGAGTCGGGCGCTACATACTGCCGTCCCCATACTCACCCAGCATAGCATAGCACCCAACACCACATAACAGACAAGTGAGCCGGGTGCTACGTACCGCCGTCCCCGTACTCGCTGCCCAAATCCAACATAACTCCGGAGTGTATCATAATGCGCACGATAATTAACCGGCCCGGGAACCAGTGAATGATATCAAAATGGGCACGAGCAGAGTAGTGAGTAATCATATGCATAAAAAATTACCATAAATCAAAGAGATAAGTAAAATAATCATATTCGAAATCAGAATAATATTTATTACAATATTCTTTCAAAATTTATCAAAATCGCATAAAAGGACGGTGCGGGACCCATGGCCAGTGGGAACCCGAACTGGCCCAATCTACTAAGAACATACTCATCCTAAATCATACAAACTCCTACAAGGAATTTCAAAATGGGTTTCAAGGCAATCCGAGCTTTTTATCAAAAATTATGGACATTGATAGTTTCCAAAATCACTAAAAAATAAATTCTTGCAAAATTAATCAAACTTTCACATATTCTTGCAACTTACAAATTTCAAAAAAACATCAGAAACAAGATTAAGACAAATTTACAGAAGAGTGCAAAGAAACAAAGACGGACCATACATAACCTCGGATTGCGGGAATAGAGTTCCCTCGGGGATCATATCAAAGCCTAATTAGAACTAGGACATGCCAAAAGAAAAGGGGGTTGCTTTACATACCTCAAACACCCTCCAATCCAATCCAATCCAAATGAAAACTCAATTTCCAACATATGCTTCGGGACATCCAAAATCTACAAACAATTCACAACAAGGCCAAACAATTAGCTAAAGACTTCTGGGGCATTAAATTCCAAAATTTTGCCCCTAATTCTACGAAAAATTTGAGCAGCATATCCCCTTAAAATAAGCCACCCCGAGAATCCATCTCGGCTCAAATCAATCAACAACAAGAACAATAACAACAACCCAACAACATCAACAATCAATTCCAATGCCAATATAACAACAAATACACTAAATATCATAACTTTAGCACACTTACAAAAACTAAACAGCATACCCACATACACATTTAGATGATGTCCAAGCATCCCTTCACCTTCCAATGATCATGTTATACTAAATAACTATCAAATACATACTTCCAACATAACATAACATTATACTACATACATAGACCCAATTAGGCCAACATGCTACATATATGCATAAAAAAATAATTTCCATCCATTTCTTCACATTACAATGACTATATAATACTAATTAAGCATCAATTCATGATTCCAACCCAACATAACACCACATATCGCACACTACCCCACACGACTTCAACATGCTTATACACAACTAACTTCCAACATTCTATATGTCATGATTTCCCTTCATTTTAACATACTACAACATACATACAACCCTTATGATCCATAAAACAAGATAAATTCTTACCTTATCACTTCACCCATTCCATTGAGCTTAGGTTGCCAAAGTGAAGAAAAAGAGGTTTTCTTGCTCAAATAACGCTTCCACACTACTTAGGGGACTCAATATAGTGGATTAACACCAACAATTAATTTTTAGAATGAAAGAAAAAGAATTTTGAAATCCCAAGACCTAGACCGAGAGCCTTTCTTTAGTTTTCTTGGCTTGTTCTTTGTTTTTGGCTAAGTATGGGAAAATGTCAAGAAATTGTAGAGAATGATCTTGTATATACATGACAACTTGCCAAGTGTACCACACTTGGCCCAATTAGAATCCAACACAAGTCAAGTGGGCCGCACTTGGTCCAATTAGAAGTTGGCAAACATCCAAGTGGGTCCCACCTCTTCTTCAAGAACCCAACTTTCAATAATTCCACTTTGGTCCCAAACATTCCAATAATGTCACTTTGGTCCCAAACATTCCAATAATGTCACTTTGGTCCTAAACTTTCTAATAATACCACTTTGGTTCCAAACTTTCGTAACTGTTCCAATGCACAAAATGCGGGTTCTAACAATTACACACAAAGTATATGGAAAATTAATTCAAGGAATATCATTTGAAGCATGTGTAGATGTCTTGAAGCAAACGAGACTCCAATCCATGGTCTTCTACAGTGGTCCCAAATTAACAACTAAACTCTCTCAATACTTGGGTGGGCAAGTATTGTATAGAATACTAATTCTTTTTATCTTTCTTTCTCTAGTCCATTTTCTAGGTTAGATGAACCCCTATTTATAAAGTACCTTTCCAAATCCAAAAAGAAGAAGGAAAACCCCATTTCTTGAAATACAAGAAACTTTTTTAATCCCCTATTTATAGAATACCTTTTCAAATCCAAAAAGAAGAAGGAAAACCCCTTTTCTTGAAATACAAGAAACTTTTTTAATTAGAAATAGAATTCCGAGTTCCAGTTAAATATTGAAATTACAGGGACTATAAAATTTATTACTGAGGCATCCTATTAAGGAAATAAATCCTTTTTAATCTAAATTATTCTTACCATAATAAATTACAAACTATTCCACTAAAAATTCGTAATTACACTCCTTTATTTATATTTAAAAATGTTCCATTAAACACTAATGTAATTCCCCATGTAAAGACTACAGATACTAATCAATAAATGAAATTACTGATGAATTTAATTTAATGATTAATTTCCTTTAGAGCAATACTTAAATTATTTCATGCGCCAGATTCATAAATTTACCGGCTGGGTTTGCACATGAAAGCTTATAAGCTTCTCATTAAAGGTGTATCCTCATTCTCTATATTGAGATACAAGTCCATCAACTAACTAATTATTTCACCAATACATATTGTCACGACCCAACCTAGGGGCCGTGACTGATACCCGATAGGGGCACCTAGACAACCTAATCAAATCAGAATCTAACGTGAGTTACTATTCATTTTGAGAAAATTTTGGCAGAGTTTCCTCTATATTATGCACTAGCCACCTGAAACAGAAGAGTATAGCGAGCCATCAGATAGAATAAAAACATGAATACATGAATATGCGGGCCGACAAGGTCACCACTGCGATCCTACCGCCTAATAATCATAACATGCGTACAGAGTGTTCAATAGGTGGCTCCCAGAATACCATACTGAACATAGTCATAGGATTTTATTTTCGTGCGTGTATCAATTATAGTTCCAGCTTATGTCTAAGGGGTCAAAGAAATACTTGTAAATGCCGACTGGACTGGAATGATGGCGACCTCCAAGCTCGCGCCATCTCATTTCCTCACACTAGAATGTTTAATCCCAAAATCTCTGACACAAATCCCACATGTAGAATAAGTGAGCCGAGGCAAACTGAGGCCCAGCACTCACTCGTGAGCCGGGGCGAACTGAGGCCCAGCACTTACATCGTATGATAGATAAACTGAGGCGAACTGAGGCCCAACACTCACGTATCATACCATAACGATATCATGCCGACTAGTGAGCCGAGGCGAACTGAGGCCCAACACCCACTTGTGAGCCAGGGCGAACTGAGGCCCAACACTCACTCGTCAAAATGCCAACATATCCCAAGCCCAGCTCCTTATCACGCCAAACTAAGCAAAGCCGGTCCATGGGCTACCGTCCTGCCATATCCAACTTGCTTCGAAATATACATATATACATAATATAACATGATACGCATGATAACAACCGGCCCAGGAATCGGTGAAAAAAATTATAGTGGCACGAGTAGAGTAGAGCGAAGTGTATGGTACAAAGTCACTTTCTGAATTCAAACTTTATTCCAAGCTTATTTTTGGGAACAATGCATTTATTAGTCAAATTACACTTTGAAGATCAATACCAAGCTCACTATTTAAATTTTTC
>DF358014.1:5764-21564 GCA_000787875.1 Solanum virginianum
CTCTACAAATTTTTTAATTGTATTCTCCATACTTTCTATCTTCTTTCCATCATCTTTTAGCCCATTCTCCATGCTTTCTATCTTCTTTCCATTATCTTTAAGCTCATTCTCCATACCTGAAATTTTCTCTTCCAGTGTTTTTTGATTTTCAGCACATTTGGTACATTCACAAGAACATTTTGTATTTGAATGACAAGAGATTCTCTACCAACATGTCCAAAATCAAAGCCCATAGGACTATCAACCATTTGATCACCACCAAAAGATCTTTTATGGACACCCCTGGGAGTATTTCTTTCTGCACTCTCATCTCTTGACGGACCCTTTTCCTCATATGATCTATTTGTAGCCACCCTATCCTCATAATCAATCTCTATATAGCCTACATCACTTGTTATAGCTATCAACCCAGCCAAATCATCTTTTAACTTATCAATATTTTCATCTGTCATCTCATCAGCAAAAATTTCAAAATTTTTCATATAATTTTTTTCTTTTTTTAGCATTTGTAGGAATAAAAAAGGGGTGAACTATCTGCATAAAGAAAATAAAGATTGTTAAGTGTAAACACCATGAAGTTGTTCAAAATAATTTTAAATTGTTTATGTAGACTATTAGGTTGTTTAAGCAATCAAATATTATGTAAAAAAAAATGTTCAGTGTAAACACCATCAAGTTGTTTAAAACAATTTAAGATTGTTTATGCATACTATCAAGTTGCTTAAACAATCAGATATTATATACAGAAAAAAAAAGAATGTTCAGTGTAAACACCATCAAGTTGTTTAAAACAATTTAAGATTGTTTATGCATACTATCAAGTTGCTTAAACAATCAGATATTATATACAGAAAAAAAAAGAATGTTCAGTGTAAACACTATCAAGTTATTTAAAATAATTTAAGATTGTTTATGCATACTATCAGGTTGTTTAAACAATCAGATATTATATACAGAAAAAAAAAGAATGTTCAGTGTAAACACTATCAAGTTATTTAAAATAATTTAAGATTGTTTATGCATACTATCAGGTTGTTTAAACAATCAGATATTATATAAAGAAAAGATTATTTATGCAGATTATTAGGTTGTTTAAATAATAAGATATTATGTAATTACTTTAAAATAATCAAACTTACTTTGTCAAATTTACCCCTTTTATCAATGATATTAAATGGAACTGTAGAGCTTTTGAGTCCTTCATACGACATCCATCTAATCATCCGTGGCAATGTCTTCTCAGGAAGAACTATGTTAGCTTTTTTTTTTTAAGTGCTGGAATAGCTTCAAAGGCCCAAGCCTACATTTAAATATTAATTAAGTACAATGAAAACATATATACAAGCGTATATTAAAAGTAAATTAATATTTTACAAAGATATTTTTGTATACCATGAATGCCTAGGGAAAGCCATAGAGATTGTGATTAGGACTCAACGGCTTTAAAAGATATGATCGTCAACTTGTAGCTTTCGAGACCCCATGGGTATTCATCAAAGACACGAGGATTGCATGCTAGCTTGATCATTTCAATATCAACCATTTTTGATAAATCCCATGCACATAAAATACAGTGCAAGAACCAAACTAATGCAAGTGAAAATTAAAAAAAAATTATGTGGTTGATGATTGAATCATTTCAAGAAGGAACGCACCATTAATTGATTTTCCTTCTCCTTTCTCGACAAGAAATTTTCACAATGCATTACCTTTCTCCATAAGCCCATCCTTTATTTCTTTAGAAGGAAAGGGATGACAATGTAGGTCAGTCAGTAAGGCAAACGCTTGCAAACCAAAACGAATCGACATCTTCTCATGCTCAATCCACAATTCATACTTTTTCCCACAAATAATGCATTTAAGTAGAAAATTTTTAAATGGACGACGCAAAATTTGTGTTATTCATTGGAATGTCAAGAAAATGACCAAAATAACTTTTCTTGAACATATCTAAAATACCCTCATTTATTAGAAGTTCCCTTAGCTAAATAACTAGTAGTTGTTTAAACATCTTTTAGTTGTTTAAACATTTGTCAGTTGTTTAGGCTGATAGTAATTTTTAAAAAGTAAATATTTGAATACATACTATTTCTCACTAGTAATAATAGAAAAAAAACTTACATTTGAACTTGAAGGGTCAACGTTCTTGTCTTGTATTAGCTTTGTTCTTCTCTTGGATTGTACATTAGCTTCTTCTTGCTCTTCTTCGTTGTCTTTTTCACTCTCCTTCACTTTCTTCTTCACTTTCTTCTTCTCTTGCTCTTTCTTCTTCGCTTTCTTTTTCTTCTTCACTTTCATTACTTGCTTCCTCAATTTCATCTTCATTTTCTTTTTCATTTTTAGTTTCAGTTGCAGTTTCATTTCCTTCTCTAGTATCATTCTCATTTTCTTCTCTAGTTGAAGAAAACTCCTCCTCCGAGATTCTCGCCTTTTTTCTAGGCCTTCTTTTATAAACCGCTTGATAGTTTTTTTGTTGTCATTTTATCTGGATATATATAAATCATTTCAACAATATCACTATTAGAATAATTAAATTATTTTTTAAAATTAAAAATTAATTCTATAAATAATAACAGATTGTTTAATGCCAATAATTGTGTTTAAACAACAACAATAGATTATATAATATAAACAACAACAATTTGTTTGATAATTATTTACATAATAATAATAGATCATTTAATACAAACAACAACAAATTATTTAATACAACATTATTTGATAAATATGTGTCAATATATTTTCAAATGTTATCAAGAAATTAATGTCAAATTGAGGTTCTACTATAAACAATGCTTCGTTGCTTAAGCAATTGACTGTTGTTTATGGTAAACAATCATATTTTGATTCACTATAAGTATTGATTTAAATAATAATATATAAAATCATTAGTTTTTCACAATTGTGAAATTATTATCAAGCAATAAGTTGTTTATTAGTACAATCAAAGAATTTGTGATTAATCGTGACCAAATCAGTATATTTAAATAACCATCCTTTGAAAGACTTCTTTTATCAAGATGTGTAAATATATTTACAAATGTGGTTAACAAATTGATGTCCAATTGAGGTTCTAGTGTAAACAACTCATAGTTGCTTAAACAACTTACTGTTGTTTATGCTAAACAATCATATTTTGATATACACAATCACTAGTTGTTTATGTATTTTATATGAGATATGATTTTATAAACAAATAAAACTACAACAAAAATTGATTTAAATAAAAATATATAAAATCATTAACTTTTCACAAGATGTGAAATTATTATCAAGCCAACTTTCTCCTAGTAAGTTAATGTTATATATGATTAAATTATTTATTAATAGAATCAAAGATTTGTGATTAATTGTGATCAAATCAATATATTAAAATTAATCACTTTTTGAGAGACTCTTTTGTCAAGATGTATCAATATGATTTCAAATATGATCAATAAATTAATGTCCAATTGTTTTTCTGGTATAAACAATTCATAGTTGTTTAAACAACTTACGGTTGTTTATGTTGAATAATTATATTTTGATCTACACAGTCACTAGTTGTTTATCTATTTTATTGCCCATTGAAAGGTCTTTTTTGTCAATATATATCAATATGTTTTCAGATATGATAGATAAATTACTGTCTAATTGAGGTTCTCGTTTAAACAACTCTTAGTTGTTTAAACAACTGAGAGTTGTTTATACTAAACAATCATCGGTAAACAACTTGTATTTATATAGGCAGTTACATTAACATGTAAACATCACAGAGGCTTGATTCAATCACAAATTAATCACATTTTAAAAGATTCTTTTTATCAACATGTACCACTTTAGGTTTTAGTACAAACAACTATTAGTTGCTTAAACAACTACCTATTGTTTATGCTAAACAATTATATTTTGAACGACATAATTACTAGTTATTTATCTATTTTAGTTGCTTAAACAACTACCTATTGTTTATGCTAAACAATTATATTTTGAACGACATAATTACTAGTTATTCACCACTTTAGATTTTAGTACTAACAACTATTAGTTGCTTAAACAACTACCTATTGTTTATGCTAAACACTCATATTTTGAACGACATAATTACTAGTTATTTATCTATTTTAGTTGCTTAAACAACAAACACACATAAATAACTTGTAATTATTTAAACAACTTCTTCAAAAATTATGATTAAAAAAAATAAATAAATTACCTTCAAATAGTGAAGTGAAGAAAAAAAAGATGAGGAAGACAAAGAGACAACCTTCTTGCTTATCTTGAGTACCTGCGAAAGGAAGAAAAGGAGAAAAAGGATGAAGAGAGAAAGAAATTCTTTGGCAAAGCAAAGGGAAGAGAAGAGAATGGAGAAGAAAAGAGATGACTTTCTTGAGAAGCAACGCTAAAGAAGATTGATGATCATTGGGGGCATAGTTTTTATTTCTTTTTGCTTATAAGGTTTTACTTTTTAATTTGATCCCAAATTTTTAAAATATTTCAATTCAACTCCCGTTAACCCATAATTAAAATATTAATATTAAATAAATAAAAAATAAATAAAAATCTCTTTTTAGTCTATTCCACACTTGAATGTCCCTTTTAGCTCATTATCTCTCCAAAATACAATAAGCATTCTTGGACAGCAGGTTAATATAATCCTCCATATGAGTGAGCCTCATAATATGCTTATTTCTTAATAAGCCAATCTGACAATCCTTTTTATATTACATATTTGTAAATTTTTCATTACATTCATCTTCTGCACTACCTCAGTCCATGTCACCCAAGGAATCCCATTATTGAAATATGAATCTCTCTCCGCTTCACCATTCCTAATCAGCAATGAATTCATTACATTGCAAATTATCAATATTGTCTGTAGGCAAAACATTAGACTCGTGAGGCAAATTTGTAGGTTGTTTGGGGTGATTTAGGATGACACAGGTGAAGAAATCTTTCATCTGATGTTCAAGAAAGAAAATCAGGAAAGTCTTATTAAATTGCCCAACAATCACATCTACCACGAATGGTGGTTGCCAGCGCCTCTAAGGTGGTACGGCTCATCCACATTTAACTAGTACTCCCTCCATCTATTAGTAGGTATGATTGACTTGATGGAAGTCCTATTAAAAAAAATCTAAATTTTATTTTAAATAAAAATATGTTAAATGTACTAAAATATCTTTTAATTTTATAATTTTAAAAAAGTGAAGTCAAAGATTAAAAAGAAAATATCTCCTTTTAGTGAATTAAAAAGAAGCTTAGCAAAACAACTTGAATTGAAAGGCGTGTAGATCCATCACAAACCAGCAAATTATACTCGTTTTCCTGACTGATTGAAAATAAACTAATTTGGAAGGTACATTAAATGTTACCTTGGGCACATGGTAGGACTACATATCTGATTGAAGTTTATCAATTCGACTTATCGATTATCAATTTATAGATATGTTAAATTATTATAGAATTAAAATGTTGACTTTATCGATTATTGATCATAATCAATTCAATTGTCAATTTAACCGTTAAGATTTGACCAAAAAAAATTATTAAAATTTTTTTAAGAACAAGATGACAAATCAAATAAATCATACACAAGTTGACAAATTGCATTTTGCTCAAAAGCAAACACTATCACATTGTAATATAACTGAGAGTATGAGACAGTAAAAAGTATAAAACTATCAAGGACTTTATATATCAAATAGTACAAATATAATTATATAATTTATTATTAGATTATCGATTGACCCATTAAGCAAAAACTTAAACTGTTAAAAATCAATAACCTAATAATAAAAAATTTATCGTTATTGAAACTGCTAAACCAATAACCCATTATCGATAAACCAATAACTTTTTTTTCGATTCAATTTTGTATCCCCATCATCTATGTTTCTTTCATGAAGTGCCTGACACAATTAACCTTTCTTTGATATGATTACCGAGGTGGACCCAAACGAGAGATGTGATTAAAACACTCGTACAAGGAAATAGTAAAAACAAACTATTTTGTGTGATGAGCTACATCCAGCAACCCTGGCACCAACACATGCAAAGACAGAAAAGACTTGCAACTTTGTCATCCTGCGGGCTTGGATCCATATGCCATTATAGCTAAGCTTGGATTCACTCTTCCTCATCACTCCATCCAAAATCTCAACATAATGTCTTTCTACTGCAAAAAATTAAAGGATATATGTAACTCTTACTTCTCCAGATCAATTGATTAGTGCCAATAAAGTCACACATACCCATCCAGTGAATAAGAGTCCTACGAAACCTGTCAAAATCCAAAAGGCCCTAAGCTCTCCACAGCTTGTTTAATGCTAGGAAACCGATCAGCCCATAATGAATATGCTACACCAAATTTACACAATTAGAATAAGCCACTACTTCTCAACTTTTTCAAAGCTAGGAAAAAAGAGAGTATAAAATATTGAAAGACTTGTCTTTTCAACATTCGAGTATTTCAAATTTGTCTTTATTTTTAAATTAATAAATATAAAATTTAAAAGATTAGATTAATCTACTATTAGTTGTATCAACAAAATATTTTTTAAGACCTATATGGTGGTTGATGATGACGATGGCCTCTGGTGATGGTTGTGGGTGTCCATTGAGGATGGTGGTCGTGGCTAGGACCTAGTGGTGGTGGCGGCTAGCAGTAGTAACTAAAAATGGTAGTTAATAGTGGTAGTCGTTGGTGGCAATTGATAATTGTGCGGATAATAGTAATAACTAATGGCGGTGGGCAATGGTGAAGGTGGCTGACAACATATAGTGATGTTTAATGGTATTTTTACATATGTGGTAATGGTGGTAGTGACGATGATTGTAAATAGTAGCTAGGTGTGGTGACTACTGACTATGGGTGATTGGCTGCGTATCGGAGGTAGACAGAGGCGTATCTAGGATTTTTAGAGGATGACTGCACTTGGCACTATCATTTGGTCCGATTCCACAAAATTTGTCTTGACAACAACTTGATGAGCAAACTATAGTTAGTACTATTATCACAAGAAAATGTCATTCAATTTATAATTGGTCTGAGCAAATTTCATATTTTAAAAGCGATCACTAGTAGCATTATTATCTAAACAAGTTCATTTCACAGTTAAGGAAAAAATACTGAAGGGAAAGATAAAGAAATGATAAGAAACTAGGGGAAGTGTGAATGATAAGAAACTATGAGAAAGTGTGATCACTATTTGTAAAATTGTTGCTGAAAACACATGCGAAGAGAGAAGTCCGGAGGAATTTTTTTTTCTTTTTCTCATTTTGATTTTTCAGGGACTTCAAATGGACAGAATGACGTAAAAATAAAAAGAAAAATGACAAAAAGGAAACATAACACAAGATCAGTAACCAGAAGAGAAAAAATTGAAACTTGAAGAATGAACCAAAAAGAAAAGAAAGAAATGACAAAAAAAGAAACATAACAAAAGATTAGTAACCAGAAGCGAAAAAATTGAAACTTAAAGAATGAACCAAAAAGAAAAGAAGTAAATGACAAAAAGAGAAAAGAAAGAAAAAGAGATCTATGATCCGATAAAGAATCAAACTTATTTAAAGGTTGTCGCTATTTTAATGTTATACCTATACTATGGAGGAGTCCATGGGTTCACGTGAACCCGCGCCCCTCTGTGAAAATCCACCACTGATTGTGGATGAGGATGGTGGTTGTGGGTGGTGATAATTGACAATGGTGAGTAGTCGTAACAACGGCATTAGGGACGATGAAAGTGGATGGAGTGGTGGTGAACTGACATCTTTGTAGAATCCTTGAAAAGACAAGATTTAATCCAAAAAGCAATACGACTTGATGACCGAGATTTCATTTATTAACATTAAGACATCCATGAATTAAAGCAAATGAGGCCTTATATTCTTAATCTATACTATATTAAAAGTGTGAAGATCCTTAAAAATGTTGATTGAACTTTTTGCCCTTCATTAAAATATTCTTCTTTGGACAAAGTCGTCTTTTCAATATTTTCTTAATTTATTATTTAATCTTTTATTTACTTGTTTCAGGATTCACTTTTGGATTAGAATTTCTTTATATTTAGAATTCATTTTTGATTTAGAACTATTCTTTGTAAATAATTACCTAAAATTTTGACTATCAAATATTTTCTTAATAAAAGTATATAATACAACAAATTTAAAAAGAAAAAAATTCAGTAAAATTATATTGGAAACATTAAATCACTCCTTTTATATTTGGAATCTTTTGTTACATTAAATTTTAATAAGTTAAGTATTTAACTTCTAATTATTCAAATCTAAATTATTACTTTATGTATTAAAAAAAAACTATTAACATATATATATATATATATATATATTATAAGTAATTGAATTGCTTTGTTGTTTCTCAATAGACTAAATTATTGCATCAACCTAATAGTATTTATTTAATTTTTTATATGAATACTGTATTTATTTAATGACGAGTACTATTTATATATAATTTTTAAATTGACGTGGCACATACTTGCAAAGCACGTAGACCGAAACTAGTATAAGAGAATACGAACCTGAGGTAATTATCTGAAAAAGATCTACTTCAGCTTTAACATCATCGGATATCAAGTCCTGAATTCAGCATGAACAATAATTTGTCAACTGGGAGTATCAAAAACCACAGCTAACAGATCATTTCTTTGGCTTGCTTATTTTCTCATGTCCATTTTAAATGGGGGAAAGGGGAGGGAGTAGAAGATCAGATGCTGGGATTGCTTTATGAGTAATGCAAAACTATGAAAAAGCTATTGATGTACCGTCAATTAGGCAACAATAGAACAGTTGAAGCATAAGCCAGTGAATTACCTGACCACACATCTCAAAGCTTCGTCTAATGAGCCTTGACAGATTACCAATATCGGCACTAGTGAAGACTGGATGATTTAGAAGAGCTTCCTCTGATGTCAAATCAAGTATGAGTGAGCAGATGCTTGATGCCATCATGAGAATAGAAACATCGTCCATACCCTCTGGAATGCAAATATATAATTTTAGCAACCTTTGGAAAGCAACCAAAAACCAAGTGAAAGATGGTTGAGGCAGTACGTCTCGAGAGACAGAAACCGAGCATCTACCAGTAACACCCCCTAAAAATATTCCAACTCAAATAAAGCCAAAAAAGAAATTATGTTCCCACAAAAGTTGGATTTTACGGACAGCATCTATACCTATAGAAGCAACTACGAGCTATAGATGGGCTCATAGAACCCAACTCCTCCAAGCCCCTGTTCAAGTCTGATTTCCACGAAGCCAGTCCACGGCATGTAGAAGTTTCTACGGATTGCAGATGGCCCTCGTGGAAGGACAAGTATTGAACCAGTCCTTTTCGACGAGCATGTTTCCATGGCCCATAGAATGACTTACGGATCGTAGAATGGCTTCGTGAACCTCAAATCTTGAGACCTTAAAGTCTCAGTACTTTTTCCACGAACATGCATGATGACCCGTAAAAGGGTCCACGACCCATAATGGGTCCGTACTTCTAAAGTCTTGTAATCCAAGAATTTCAGTGCCTTCTACGAGCCAAGTCTACTATCTATGGAAGGTCGATCGTAGACCCAGACCTCCATAGCTCTAGCTTCTACGAAAGGGTCTTTTACGGCCCATAAAAGTTTCTACGCTCCGTTGAGTGACTCATAGATGGCCTGAGCAATTTTAATAAGGGGTATTTCTGTCTTTTCCCACTCTTTTCCAAACATAACTTCAACGTTTTGAGACTAAATTAAGCCTCTTATCAGTAACCTACGTGCCCATACTCTCATTAACACTTACATTATTTGACTGCAAAAATTGAAGAGGAGAAAAGGGATCAAGAGTCCCAACCAAGTTCTTCGAGTTTTGCCAAGACAAGGATCATCCAAGTATGTAAGGTTATTCATAGGGCGTTGGATTGAGTCCATGCACGCGCCCTACATCTAAGTTCTATCCTTAAAGAGTTCAAATTGAGTTTTAGCCTTAATTCCTTTGAGTTTTCAAATGAGTTATGATTTCTACTTATGAGTTACATGTTTATTTATTAAGATTGTGTTTGTTCATATCAGTCTTGTCCTTGAATTGTTGTTCATGCTTAGTTTTACATGAATCCTATTTGCGTTGATGGTCATTGCTTTACTATGCATCATTTTGAGATAATGATGATGGTTTTTCATGCATTGAGCGAAGTATGATTTATCTTGTGGGATTAAGTTATTGTTATTGTTGTTGAGAGAAATATGATTTATATTGCTTTTATGCCAATTTTATTGAGTCTAAATGAATATAAGATCAAGCATAACTGACTATTTCGAAAAAAGAGTTTTGATGAGACGTAAGAAACTTTAAAAGAATTTGTGTTTTTCTTTTTAAGATGGTAACTTTCCTTGATAATAGAAAGAAATTTTTTCATTTTTTTTTTTTTGAACATGGTAACTTTCCTTTCTATTATAACAATATCCACAGGTATACTACATAACAGTAGTCCCCCTAGCAAAAACTATTACAAGATTAAATGTACACTATCTGAGCTTTTTGTCTCAGATATCCTCTGCCTGTCCTAGTATATTCTGTTTGCACCAAAAATAATAGAGCCCTAAACAGTTCATTTTAAAGATCTGCATGTTGTTCCTCTTGTCCTCAAAGCACCTTTGATTCCTTTCAATCCAGATAGTCCACCATATACATGCTGGGACAATCTTCCATCTCTCCTCCTTTACTGTGGCATTGCCCACATAGATCCAACCATTAAGTAATTGTTCTATGTTTTTTGGCTTCACTCAGGTAATCTTCCTGAGGCTGCAAAAAATTCTCCATAACTGGTCAGCCCACTTGCAGTGTAAAAAAAGATGGTTAACTGTCTCTGTCTGTTCTTCCCACATGTAGCATCTAGAAGCCAGCTGAAACTTCATCTTCTTCATGTTTTCCTGTGTTAGAACCACTTCCCTTGCCAGAAGCCATGTGAAATAGTTAACTTTGTATGGGATGTTAGTTTTCTAGATCAACTTCCAGGGCCAAGGATTTGGCCTGACCCCTGGAGAACCTAAGCTCTTGTAAGCAGAACTAACACTGAACACATCTTTGTTGCCATGGTTCCACATTGCCTTATCTTCACCTGGGGTTAGGTTGCAGAACTCTGCCATTGTTTTATGGAAATCTTCAATGTCCCCAAGCTCCCGATCATTGAGGTTCCTTCTGAGATGCAAGTTCCAGCCCTGACCTGTCCAAAGTTCCTCAACAGTGGCCCTTGGTAGTCGACTGAGATTGTAAAATTCTGGAAACAAAAGCTTTAATGGTCTCTGATCTATTCACTTGTCCTCCCAAAAAAGAATTTTCCTACCATTACCCACTGTGAATCTAATTCTGGAGAGTAAGGTTGGCCATAGATTCCTTATAGATCTCCAAATGCCACATCCATAAGGGGTGGTAACCACCTTTAAAAGAATTTGTGTTTTAGTAAAAGAGTATGATGAATTGAGAAGAATTTGAGTTTTGAGAATAGTCCAATGAGACTGGACGAGATAATTTTGAGCATTTTTCTCACTTGAAGTATATGAGAACTAGTTCGGCTTTATGCCGGGACGATCAACTACTAAATTAATTCATCTTGTTCGGAGATTAGTGGAGAAATATAGGGAGAGAAGGAGGGACCTTCATACGGTGTTCATTGACCTTGAAAAGGTCTATGACAAAGTTCTAAGGGATGTCCTATGGAGATGTCTAGAGGGAAAGGTATTCCAATGGTGTATATTAGGGTGATAAAGAATATGTATGACAGAGCCAAAACTCAAGTAAGAATGGTAGGAGGAGACTCAAAGTATTATCCTGTTGAGATGAGACTCCATCAAGGATCTGTGTTGAGCTCTTTTTTTTTTTGCTTTAGTAATGGATGAGCTGACACAGTCTATCCAGGAGGGGGTGCCATGGGGTATGATTTGGAATCGAAAGGGTTCAAATTGAGCAGAACCAAAACAGAATACTTGGAGTGTAAATTCAGTGTAAGCAGACATTGAAGTGAAGCTTGTCACTCAACTAATCCAAAGAGAGAGAGCTTTAAGTATCTTGGATCTATCATCTAGAGTAGCGGCGATATCGACGATGATGTTACATATCGTATTGGGGCAGCATGAATCTTGGATCCATCAATCAGAGTAGTGGCAATATCGACGATGATGTTGCACATCGTATTGGGGCAGCATGAACAAAATGGAGGCTTGCCTCAGGAGTATTGTGTGATAAAAAGATACCACCTAAGCTTAAAGGCAAGTTTTACACAATGGTGGTTAGACCATCTTTGCTATATGGGGTGGAGTGTTGACCAATTAAAAATTCACATGTTCAGAAGATGCACGTTGCAGAGATGAGGATGTTGAGATGGATATGTGGACATACCAGGAGTGATAGGATTAGGAATGAGATCATCCGGAAGAAGTTAGAGGTGGGTCCCGTGGCTGACAAGATGAGGGAAGCAAGACTGCATTGGTTTGAACATGTGCAAAGAAGGAGTACCGATGCTCCTTTTAGGAGATACGAGAGTTTGGGTTTAGAGGTTACACGGAGGGGTAGAGGTAGACTGAACAAGTACTAGTGGGAGGTGATCAAACAAGATATGGCGAAATGTCATCTCACCGAGGACATGACCTTTAGATAAAAAAGAGTGGAGGTCGCGTACTAGGGTAGAGGATTAATAGGCTAGTAGGGATAGGTTGATATATGACTTTGTGATATAGTAGGTTAGTAGAAGTAGTGATGTCTTTACATCTTATGTTGTCATTATTAGTCCTATATTTATTTACTTTTATCGTATTTACAGACTATCATTAGTTTTTCATTATTAGTAATTCTCCTTTTCCTTCCTGTTCCATTTTTTTCCTTTTTTCCATATCTAGTATCTTCTACTTATGGAGCTTGATTCTTTTAGACGAGGGTTTTCTGGAAACAACCTTTTTATCTCTATGGGGTAGTGGTAAGGTTTGCATACATTTTATCCTCCCCAGACCCCACTTGTCGGTCCACTGGGAATATTGTTGTTGTAAAGTATATGAGCATAATGAATGAATTTTAGGAGTAGTTGATAACAGCGAGGTTAAGGAGATCACAAATATAGAATTCAATATTAGAATGCAGAAGCAATAAAAAAGAAAACAAGCAACTTATTAAAGATATGGGAAATGTAAAGAAAAGATCCAAGAATTTCAAAGGATTTGATGTTCTAAGGCCTTGACAAGATCCAAGTAACAACGTGTAGATTTATGGAAGAAATCTAACACTTTTACTTGAGAAAATGAATCAAAACGATAGATTCGAATCTAGACAGCTTTATGAGTAACTACAGACAACAATTTAGTATGTATAACTACTCACCTTCTTAAGAATACCAAAAGGAAATCAAAGATATTACTTTTTTTTCTTTTTTTTTTGGCCTCTTGATATTCAAGAAATCCCAAGATTTACCAAGAACATAATCTTGATAGAACTGTTATGATACCACTTGATAGGATTGGGGTTAGAAAGATCACAAATATGGAATTGAATATTAAAATGTGGAAGTAACAAATAAGAAAAGAAACAGAAAACTAATTAGAGATATGGGAAATTAAAAGGAAAGATCCAAGAATTTTCAAGGATTTCATGTTCTAGGGCCTTGACAAGATCCAACTAACAACATATAGATTTATGGAAGAAGTTTAACGTTTTTACTTGAAAAAATGAAACAAAACGATAGATTTGGATCTTGATTGCTTTATGAGTAACTAAAGACAAAAATTATCATATATAATCATCTTCTAAAGAATACCAAAAAGAAATCTAAGATATCACAAGAGTAATTTACCTATGTAGTTGAATCTTTTGTGAAAAGTTGCAATTCTATGAAAAAAATTTGTGTTCTTGTCACCTTGATTTAGCCATTGGATTCTAGATCTTTGTTTCCAAGCTAATTCTTCCTTCCTTGTCACATCTTCAAATTCCATGCCCAGATGTGTTCCTGAATTGTTTCCCAACTTGAAATTTGATTGAGAATATCTTCCTTCCTTGGTTTCCAGTTCCCCCTATTATTTTTGCTCCACTCCTTAAGCTTCAATCTTAACATTTTTAACTTTTCAGCCAAAATATAACCTGGCCTGCCAGTCACACTAAGTGGCTCCCACCACTCTTTCACCTTCTCTTTGAAACCCTCCACCACTAACCACCATGTTTCAAATTAAAAATAAGACTTTCTCCACCCTTCATCTCCACCGGATAACGCAATAGGATTATGATGTGAAGCATTTTGGGAAGGCTGCTCTGAATTATTTGAGTAAAATTCTCTCCCGACTATGCACTGTATAAATTTGTCAATTCTGGAAGCGCAAATGTAATCCTCTCCCTTTCTCCAGGTGAAAGATACTCCGCATAAAGGAGGATCAACCATCTCCATTTTTTTAATGCAGGATGAGAATTTTGTAATAGCACCAGCCAGTCTGTGACAATTTGTTCTCTCTGATGGATATCTAGTGACATTGAAGTCACCACACACTACCCAAGGCCCATTAGTCTTATGCTTCATCTCTAGCAGTTCTTGCCATAGTGTTCTCCTATTTACTCTGTTGCAGTCTGCATATACTGCACTGAGAGTTGGATATACTGCACTGAGATACCAACTGAAAGCATCATTTACTCCTGAAAATTTTCCAGTTATGCTTTGGTTTCCATTCAAAAACAACTCCCCACTCTAGATTCTCTTATCCCATAGCATTACGATCCCCCCACTACTTCCCTGAGCCTCCTTCATTAACACCCCCATCCATCTGTTACTCAAAATGCTTTGTAAAATATTTTCTATTGAGCCCTCTAATTTTGTCTCAATAAGGACTAGAACATCCACCCCCCATTGCTTGAATAGTTTTCTCACTATCCCCCTCTTGCTCTCTCCATTTAACCCCCTTGCATTTCAAGATAGAATTTTCACTCTCATTATTGCTTGAGAGTTAAAATTCTCCCACTGGATCCTGGCTCTCCATCCTTGAAATTTTTATCGAAGAATAATTTCTAACTTCTTTTGGGACTATGTTGTTCTCCTTTACGGCTTTCTGACTTCCCGCCGCCCATTTTCCTTATCCCTCCTCTGATCAAGTTTCATCAATAGAGCATGTTCTTCCTTCCTCACCCCTTAAAATCAACTCCAAACAGCTGGCTCAAATTCATCATGTTTGCTTGAACCCATTCAGTTGCATTTGCTTCCACATCTTCCTCTTGTGAACTAATGTCAATTTGGAGTGGAGCTGGAACTCGCTCTACGTACATGACTACCAAAGCGCTTGGAGTTTATTTTGTTGGTGTTAAAAAAGTTACATGAGGTAGAAGAGTTGGTAGAATTCTTAGGTGGACTGTAAACAGAGTCTAATCTTACTTCCTTGTAAGAGTTTTTGGTGGTGGCCAGCATCTCCTAATGCTGAGGAGTACAATGGTACTAATTATCAAAAAAAGTTGGTTGAGGCATATTTACTTTTTGCTAGGTTTCTTCTTTAAAAATAAGATTATGATTTCTCCCACTCTTGCTCTTACTTGCATTAGTTTGTTCTAGAGCTATAGATGTTCCACAATGCTCTGACAAGCGTGCTAGCAGGAACTGGGAGAAGTTAGCAACGATAGTATTAGGTTATGATATAATGTGACCCCTTCATGTTCCATCCTCTAATTCTCTCAGGAATTAAGATCTCTTGGCCACTTACAAAATGAATAAAAGAAAACGGTCTTTTCAGATCTCTCGTGTAAAAATGAAAATCTCTTGTAAAAAGGACATACAACTAAAAAGATTGTAAGTGCTCTACAAAACCAAT
>DF358014.1:27826-51925 GCA_000787875.1 Solanum virginianum
CTCTGAAACTTATACAATAACTAAAATCCCGATGACTATCAGAGTGTGCCGACTCTCCCAACTCAATATCTCTATCCCCTTTCTCGTCTAAGAGTTTATGAAAGTAAGCTTGCCAACTTAGCTTAATGGGAGTCCCATCCACCAACAACTCACCCTCCTCATCCTTGATGCACTTCACTTGGTCCAAGTCGCGAGTTTTCCTCTCTCTTGCGAGCCTATACAATCTCTTGTCCCCACCTTTATCACTTAGCTCCACATACAAGCAGTCAAATATTGTTGTCTTAACACTCGTCACTGTCGTCTTCGCTTCTGTCTTCGCCGTCTTATAGATTTCCTTAAGCCTTCGCTTTTCATCCTCATCCGTACGCTCCAACCACTTCATATCAGCAATCTTCTAAGCTTTCACTTTGCCTTGAACTACTCCATTCCACCACCAATCACCTTGAGGTCCACCAAGTGTCCCTCTCGAAACCCCTAGTACCTTGATAGCTACTTTTCTAATGCAACCAGCAGTAGTGTCCCACATGGTGTTCACATCTCCGATACTACTCCAAGCCCCTAAACTAGTCAACTTTGAAATTTTACCTTGTCAATTTTTGGCAATGTCATTTTTCATCTCCCGAGAAATGGCAGGAGTCGGGCCTCCCCATCTAATCCTCGATTGGGCATAAATAACCTTCTTCTTTTCCCTCATAATCTCTAAATCCATCACTAGAAGCCTATGTTAAGTGGAAATATTCACTCAGAATAACCTTGCAATTCTTACAAAGGCTTTTATCGCCCCTCCAAGTAAGTAAGTAATTTGAGTCTTAGCTCCCGTACTACGAAAGGTAATCAAGTGATTTTCCCTCTTCGAGAAACATGAGTTAGCAATAGCCAACTCAAAGGCTTTGGCAAAATCCAAGAGAAACATCCCACTTCCATTCCTCTCCCCAAAACCAAAGCGTCCATCAACATCGTCAAACCCGCTAGAAGTTGCACCGATACGACCATTAAAATCTTCCCCAGTGAAGAATTTTTTGGTAATTGGTATACCTCTCACAACCTCATCCAAAATCTTCCCAAAAGAGCTTTTTGACTTCCTCATCCAAACACACTTGAGGCACATAGGCACTAAATACATTCACTATATGACTACCGACCACAAGTTTAATAGATATCCTATCATTAATCCTCCTGACCTCAACCACATACTCCTTAAGGTCCTCATCTACTAGGATACCTACTCCATTCTATCCCTAGAACCACCCGAGTACCATAATTTAAACCCGTCTACGTCCCGAGCTTTGGTACCTACTCATCTAGTCTCCTGAACACACGCTATACTAATTTGTCTCCTCTTAAGACACTTCACTAGCTCTATGGACTTCCTTGTAAGTGATTCTATGTTCCACGTCCCTACTTTTAACTTAAGTAAGCCCTTGCCCCTCTTACCACTACTACCCTTTGCCTCCGACCTCAACCAACGACATGACCCAAATCCACCATCAGATCCCAACGCCACTAAACTAAGAACAAATAACTCACTAAACTACAAAAGATAAAAGATAAACTCTCTCGAAACAGCCCCCCAACGATATAGAACAGTAAAATATAAAGTATATTTTACAATAATCAAACAACCAGATACAAAAATCAAGGCAACACAATATAATATGTAAGCTCACAAAATATATTTATAAATGATAAATATAGAAATATATGGTAAAATGCAACACAATATAATATATAAGCTCACAAAATATAATAATAATACATGGTGAATATAGAAATATATGGTAAAAGGCAACACAACAAGCAATGAAACCCAACAAAATATGTAAAAGGCAAGAAATAGAAGGTAAGTAAAAAGGGTACAATTGATTAAAAATAGTAAATAAAAAGAGATTGGGAAGACATCAACTAGAATTGATAAACGTCAATAGAAATTGTTGGAGTCGTCGGAAAATAGTAGATGTCACCGGAAAACTACGCTGGAATCTATTACACGCTGGAATTTCTCGGCAGACATTCACACCGGAAACTACTAAGCGAACCTTTTTTGAATTTCGTCCAAATCTTTGAACTGAACTGATTAGTTGATTGCCGTGAGCGACTACTCTAGATGGTATTCGTAAGCTTGGACTCACCGGAAAATACTAAAATTTGTAAGCAAGAACTAGTTACAAGATCTGTCAAACGCATCCCCAAGAACTAGAAAAGAAGTCTCAATTTCCCAAGAAACTCTTCTCCAAGAAATCTCACTGCCAAGGACTGTCTGTCGCCGAAGAACGGGAAACCGGCGGAGGAGTTTTTTTTTTAATAGGTTCATCCGCAATGCGATTATGGATATGGGAAAAAGTTTGTACCTTTGGAGAATGCACAAGAACTATTTGATTACACCAAAAACATAACAAAATACAGTAGTTTAACTTCTTGCACATTATTCTCTGTGCCTTCATAGAAAAGGAGTTTCTCTCTTTCTAGATTGCCCCCAAATTGAAGCAAGAATAGTTCTCCATCTAATTCTATCTTTTGCAAGGGCGATTGCTTCCTCCCAGCTACATAAGGCCTCAGTAACTCTCCTAGACATAGTCCAAGATATGCCTTTGAAACTCAAGAAGATCCTCTAAAGCTGCTGAGTATATTTGCAGTGTAGAAATAGATGGTTTACTGTTTCTTAGGTTTCCCCACAAAGGAAACACCTAGGGCATAAGGTTATCCCCTTGTCTTTACATTAACCTGGGTCAAGGCAACTTCCTTAGCTAACAGCCAAATAAAGCATGAAACTTTGTGTGGAATTTTACACTTCCATATTTGTTTCCAAGGCCAAGCAAAGCTCTGCTGGCTTGATTGATACATCATCCTGTAAGCTAAATGTACTTTGAACTCTCCTTTTTATGTTGCCTTTCCATCAAAACATATCCTCATTTGTCTAAAGTCTAGTAAAGTGTCCACCAATGTTGAAGAATTTTGCCAACCTCATTACTTACCAGTCATTTGGTTGTCTCCTGAAGTTGAAAGTCCAAACTTGTAGTGTCCATAGTTCTGCAATAGTCTTTTGTTGGAACAGGGTCAGATTGTAAATATCAGGGAAAACGGTTTCCATGTTGCCTTTCTCATGTCATCCATCCTTCCAAAATTTGATCTTGTTCCCATTCCCCACTTTCATCTTAAATTTGAGTTTAACTTCCTAAGAAGTCTTATGGATCTCCATAAGCTGGTCTCCTAAGGTGTGGTCACAACCTTAGTCATCCAACTGTCTTCATCCTCATATTTGGCACCTATCACTCTTCTCCAAAGTGTTTGGTTTCCATTTGAATATTTCCACAGCCATTTCATTCTAAGTGCTTTGCTCTGAAACTTCACATTGTTTCACAGACCACCATTCTTCTTTCCTTTTGTTACTGATTTCCATTTTACTAGATTGTACCCTCTATTCTCTTTATTTCCTTGCCATAAGAACTTCCTTCTTATCCTGTCCAGTCTTTTAGTGATCCCTGCTAGGTTAGGGAACTGAGATAATATGAATGTTGGAAGAGCATCAAGGAATGAATCGATGAGGGTCTGTCTCCCCTCTCCTCACCCCCCCAACCCCGACAAATACTGCGTTTTCCACCTAGCCAATTTCTTCTCACACTCCATTCCAAATTTTTATGAACTTGCATTTTGCTCCCAGTGGCACACCTAAATAAGTGGTATGCAAATAACCAACTTCACCCCCTAGAATTGAAGCTAGCCGGTTCATATTATCGACTTCATTGATAGAATACATAAAACTTTTTCTCCAGTTAATATTTAGCCCTGACACCCTTTTAAACAGAACCAAGATTACCCTTAAAAACTTCATTTGGCCTTCCCCAGCTCCAAAAAAAATCAATGTATCATCTGCATATTGAAGATGTGTCATTTCCAAGTTTTCTGTTTCCTCTCTAGACACATCAAAACCTTTAAGCCATCCTCTCATATTAACTTGTCTTGATCATGTTATTGAGTCCCTCCATAGTAATTAAGAACAGAAAAGGAGATGATGGATCACCCTGCCTGAGTCCTCTTTGAGATTTGAAGAAATCTGCAGCGGACCCATTAATCAGAACAGAGAAGCTGACAGTAGATATGCAAAACATGATCGAGTTCAACCATTTTTGTCCAAATCTCATCATCTCTAAAACCTTCAGAAGGTACTTCCAATTCACATTCATATGCTTTTTCTATATCCAGTTTGCAAAGAATATCAGGTTTCTTCTGCTTAATTCTAGAGTCTACAGCTTCATTAGAAATCAACACAAATCCATGATTTGTCTGCCTTTTATAAAAGCCATTTGCGGTGAGTCCACCAGTTTATCTATTACACCTTTCAGCCTTTCTGTGAGAACTTTGGAGAGTATTTCATAAATGCTGCCTATGAGACTGATTGGTCTGTAATCCCTTAACTCCTTGACTTCTTCCTTCTTTGGAATGAGTGCAATGAAAGTGGCACTAAAACTCTTCTCAAAGACTTTTTTATCATAGAAGCTCTAAAAGGTGTCCATGATGTCTTTCTTCATTACATCCTAACACTTGACGAAGAAACCATTGTGTACCCATCTGGACCAGGACCGTTATCAGCTAGACATAGCTTTAGACAATTTTATACTTCATTCTCCTCAAACCTACCTTGTAGGGTCATTTTCTCTTTTTCAAGCAACATTGGGCATTGAGCACTATGATAAGGAGGTCACCATTGATGTGTTTCTCTATAAAGGTTCTTATAATATGCCATTATTTCCCTTTCAATTGTATTTTTATCTTGAGTAACCTCTCCTTGTGTAATGATTTCATCTATATTGTTATATCTCCTGTGAACATTTGCCATTTTGTGAAAGAATTTGGTGTTCTTGTCTCCCTCCTTCAACAATAGCACTCTTGACTTTTGTCTCCACGAAACCTCCTCTTTTTGACCCGCTCCTCAAACTCAAGTAAAATTGCAACCTTTTTTGTTGTTTCCTCCTCAGTGAGAGTTCTGGTCTCCCTTCCCGTGTCCAAGTGCGCTAACTTCTCTAGCAGTCTCCTTTGAATACCCAAATCTCCACCTTCTCATGTTTTTAGATACATTGAAATCCCCACATGCTGCCTGCAGTCCCTCTATTAGTCCCCTCGCTGAGCTCAATTCTTCCCATACAATTATCATTTCCTTATAACAATTTGGAGCATATACTCCAAATATATGGCAGATAAAATTTTGTGCTTACTATTCAAATTTACATGCAACAGAGTAAGTACCAATTCTCGAAATCTCCCCCTTCCATGCCTTCTCATCCCACATTAATAAGATCCCTCCTCTTGTCCCACTCGCTTCTAGATAGGCATGTTTAAACCATCTATCTCCCCTTATTTGCTTTACCATCTCCATGATTGTCCCTTCTAATTTAGTTCTTGGAGATAGACTATGTCCGCCCTCCACTCAATCAACAAACTATGCACTACCCCCTTCTCTTCTCCCTATTGTTTAGTCCCCTAACATTCCATGATATCACTTTTAGCTTATCATGTGTTGGAAAATGTGCTCCTCCCTTTATTCTTGCTGCCTAAGCTTTTAAATTTTACATCAAAAGCTACCAGACTTTTAAGCTCTTGATCACCCTTGATCCGGAGCTTCTTGATTTATGTGTCCTGCTCCATTTTCCTCACTTGTCTACAACTGACTATTTGTAGTAGTAATTCTATTGCCTCCTTACATGTCCTTGGAAGTCAATCCCAAAGATGTTCCCCAATCTTATCAAGTTAGGTTGAACCCAGGTGGAACTTATTTTTTCTCCATCTGGACAGCTTTGTTGTTGTTGCATCATTATTGGTATAAGTCCCTCCACGCCTTAATTTACTAATTCTGTATTTTGGTCTATATTGCTATCCCAATCTTCCCTAATTCTGCAATTCATCCGTAATCACCCTTATCTATGAAATTAAGTTCTTCCGCTCTTATTATCATCAATTTTCCCCTGTTTTCTTCCTCCAATGGCTCTATCACCATTTTCATTTTCTGGTTCTGCTTCTCTACGACTCAATTGGCCTCATGCATGGTTGTTATGTAGTTGACCAATATATGGCCCATTTGGGCTTTTGCGCAGCCGAGCTTTGCCTTTTGTATGTCATTAAAATGACATGTGCTGCAAAATTTGGGTCGTTGGACCATTTAACATTCTTTTTCTTCTTAGGCTTTTGTGGTGAGCCCAATTCACATGCTCCATTCCTAATTGTCTTTCCAACTGTCGAAGTACAGCCCACGTGCTTAGACATACCAAAATGCCTAGAAAGGTGGGATTTTGGTACAGTGTTGCAGATGTTTGCGCCATTGGACCTCTGGGTAAAGCTATTTCTTGGACAAAGGACTTCATCTTCTCCAGCGACTATGGCTCCAAATTTCGGCGTCGTTTCAAATCTGGGTTTGCTTTCCATCCAAATTGAGAAGTAGTATGTTAGTCCATCACAAGCGACAGATACCTCCTCCCTCATTAGGCTTCTTCCATCGCTTTTCACAAAATCCTTGCCCACTTAAGGTGATTTTTGAGTTTGGTTTCTTTTTCTATCTTAATCCATCCTCCACACAATTCCCCAATTTCTTGCAATACCTTCTTGGACCACAGATGCAAAGGAATCCCCAATACTTGAATCCAGGTTTCTCACATAGTTGAGGAGCTAGGAGTGCACCCTGTCGTTGGAATCCACCAGTCAAGATGAAAGCTGCTACTCTTCCACCTCCATTGGTCTTGGATGATCAACTCCGCCATGTATATATTGAGGACCCCACTCTTGGAAGAAGAGTCTGCCTAACCTGAAGGAAAGCATCCTCCCAATTTGCTGAGTATCGAAATTTGTCATTGAGGCACTATTGTGATCCTCCTCCCCCCCCCCCCCTCTCCCTGTAAAAAACCCTCCAAATACCCAAAAGCCTTGGACCGAGTAACAAAAATTGGGCAAAAATAACACAGGGGCATGCCCTGGCCGCGTCGCGCCAGGGGCACAAACCCTTACTGGAAATTGCATTTTTGGAAAATTGAAATTGTGATTCGATCGCTCTAAAATCGAGGTTAGACCCATTTGTCACTCAATTTTGTCCCCTGATCAAGAATATGAAGTTGGATTTTTTATATCACGCACGAGTTTTGAGATATATGAAAATTACAATTCCGAGCACTTTCGAGACACATTTTCGGACACCTTTTTGGGGGCATCCCACTAAACACGCACCATGTAAAAGACCACTACCAAATAGAAGGAGAGCCCACCAGCTCTAGGTTATTATGCACCCTAAAAATTCAGCCATTGCTCCAGACATTCTATGACAAATTGATCTCTCCATGACAAATCTAGTAACATTGAAATCCCCACACACCACCCAAGGGCCCTCAAAACCGTTTCTAATTACTTCAAGCTCATTCCATAACTCCCTTCTAACTACTCTATTACAATCAGCATAAACTGCACTCAAGTGCCAGATCAAATCCAGATTGATTCTAGTAAACTTACAAGTGATCACTTGACTGGCAACATCTACCAGTTCCCCCCTCCACTCTCTTTTATCCCACATAATCAAGATTCCTCCCCTAGTACCCCTTGCCTCCATATGTGCTTCCCCCACCCACCTATTAGCCTATGGTCCTTAAGCATACTTTTGACATCACCCTCTACTTTAGTTTTTATCAGAACATAAATATTTGCCCCCATTGATGCACCAGTTGTTTCACCAACTTCCTCTTCTCCACACCATTTACTCCCCTCACACTCAATGAGATGATTTTGTTCCTCATTGGTCACCAATTGGTAGTCTTCTCCCCTTCCTCAACTCACTTCTTGCTCCTCCATCCTTATAGTTGACATCAAAGATTAAGTTTCTGATCTCTTTAGGCACCAATTGTTTGTCCTTGTTATTAATTAACGAGGTCCCCCTTCTTTGATCCAGCTTGATGAATAATTGTTTTGCCTCTTTTTCAAGTCCGTCAAACATAGCTCCAAACAACTTGCTCAACTTAACTATGTTTTCTTGGACCCAAGAACTGGCACCATTCCCTGCCTCCTTTAAACACACACCATAATCAGTCTGGATTGAAATTGGTTCCTGTAATGGTATAATTTGATTTTGAGAGGCTTCCCCTAATTTCTTTACAATTTTCCCTTCACCTACACTGTCGTGATATAGATCTAAAGCATCTAGATTTGAAGTCCCATCTGTCGCCTTCTCCATCTCCTTTATCTGCATGTGTTTGTCCAGGAAATCTAAAGGAGCAGCCTCTCTCTTCTCACCTCCATAATCGAAACTGGAGAAAACTCTTTGTTGTTTGTTATTTCCCAATTGCATGTTAATTTTATCTGTAGGCCTATTTGTATAATCTGTGCACAGCATGCTATAAAAGACCCAGCTAAAACTCTTTGTTGTTTGTTATTTCCCAATTGCATGTTAATTTTATCTGTAGGCCTATTTAGATGTCAGCCACCAACATTGTTTTAAACTTCAAGCCTCTAGGCCTATTTAGATGTGGGCCCAATTCTTTCAAGTGAGAGATTGGCCAAACTCTAGTTAAAAAAGTAAAGATCCACCAGCTGGCTTTTGGGACCCACCAGCTTCTGCCACTTGCTTTTCTTTTGTACCCTTTGTACAAGGACCCCTTTTCTTCTCTACATCTGTTTGGTAAAACCCAGCAACCTCTTTCACTTTTATCTGAATATTTTTTGTTTGCCCAGACTTCTGACAGTTGTCCTTTTTGCCAAAAATATGAGGAGAGATGTCACATTTCTGCTAGTAGGTGCCCTCGATTTTCTCAACCCTCGTCGGCACTTCACACCACACCGGCATTCTATATCTCCATTCCCCATCTCCGGTTTCAATGAAGGCATTCTATATCTCCTTTCCCCATCGCCGGTTTCAACGAAGGCCGGAATAGTCTCCGGAGAGCCCTTGAATCTGATTCTGGCCCACCTTAAGTGGCTTTTAAGCTCAGTTTCCTCCTCTATTTCTAACCAACCACCGCACTTTTCCCCAATCTCCTTCATCACCCCTGTGGACCAGACATGAAATGGTAATACAAGAACCCTAATCCAACACCATTGAAAAATAGTGTCCAGTCGGCATGTCCCTGCCAGAGGTGACCACCACTCAAGTTTGACTCCCCACCCCCCCTCCAACTTCCTCCATTCCCCCTTCAAAACATAATCAACATCTCTTTCATACTGAAATTCAAATAGGAATTGAATCCCATTCATATCAAAAACTCAAATATTATGTACTCCTATCCATGTTTGTTGAGCCCATTTCCTTGTATCATTCCGAATAGGAATTTCATCACATTCTAGGAAGCTTCCCACTAAACACCTTCTCAGCAGAAGATTCTTACAGGATGATGGACCTGCTTCTATAGGATCCTTGTCCCTTCTCCCCATGTGTTCTCCTTGTGACCACTTGGACTTGAGTAAAGCCTCTTTAAAGCTTTTCTTTCTCCCCTGACTAGCCTTCCTTCATTTGTCCCTTTGACACTTAAAAGTCTCCTGACTGAGCAAACCCCTATTAATGGCACTTTCAAGCTCTGGCACCACATTCAAACAACCCTCATTTAAAAAAAAATCCGGAACTATAAAGACTGCCCTAGATTCACCTGTGACAGTAATAACCGAAATGTAACAGCCAAAAGTATTGAATTTCATAGAACAAAACAATGATATTGCCCTCTCTCTGCATTTTCATGTTTTGTACACCCTACCCTTGAAGATTGAGGCCTCTCTAAATTTCCGGAATATCCAAAGTAAAGCTTCTCTACTTAAGACCATTCTACTAAAATGGAACTTCGAACACTCTACCCATACAAACCAAATCCCTCGACAAGAAAAGATCAGAGTGATGTCAAAAGATTTTCCCCCAAATCTAAAATAAATACGATTGTCCATGAATAAGAAAAGGGTTTACGAATCAGAAAAAGAAAAGAGAGATTGTAGGAGTTCCAGCAGCCGAATGCCACCGGAAAAGAGGAACTAGAAGTCCGTAAGGGACCCTAGGTGATTACCGTGAAAACCATGCCAAGGAGCATATTTTTGGAAAGTTGGGTTTTAAATGTTATTGTTTGTAACAACGAACATGGTTCTATTTTGACTCACTTTTCTTTTCCTGATAAGTTGTTCTATCCATCACTTCGAATTTGGGCCAGCCGGATGTAGTTAAGTACACGTGGATTCATACCCACACTTGTTTTCTTTCTACACCTTGCTGTATGCCGAATACTTCAAGCCAGTTATTTCATAACTGTCCGGAGCATATTATTGAGATCCCAAGATGTCTGCTTGGCTGATCTGCAGTCTTCCTGCATCTCCTCTATCTTTCCATTTTATGTCGTTTTACCTCTTTTCAGATGTTTTAGAGCTTTATAGAGTTGTATATGTATTCTTAAAGGCTTATTTGCTCTAGTGACACCATGTTTTGGGAAGAGTTCGAATGAAAATTTTTGCCCTTGTTATGAGTTTTTATGAAAAAAATCGTATAATGACTTATACTGGTTTTAATATTACTTTCGCGTGTTTGATTCTCCATTTTGCAATTGGACTAGGTTGTGGCTTACCTACTCGTGGGGTTGAGATAGGTGTCATTTCACTTCCCCGATTTTTCTCGTGGGGTTGAGATAGGTGTCATTTCACTTCCCTGATTTTTGGATCGAGACAAATTCAATCTCCTTTACATTAATATGGCCCAAGCCTTTATTGTGACCAATTAAACCTCATGTTCCTCACAAATTTCAAGATGGCAGTAAATATCTACAACTGTATAGAGAGCAGAGGAAACCAGGACTTGTAGAGTTCAACTCATCCACAACGTACAGATATGCAATTGCATCCATTTACAACAAGAAGTTGACTTTGAAGTAATTGATTGAACAATGAACAGGAAAAAGTTTGTCAACAGATCTAGTTATGACCCAATATATTCTAAGAAAAGAGAAACAAATAAATGCAAGAAAATAGCAGAAAAGCATTGAAGAGAACAAGAACAAGAAGGCCATCAAACACAAGTAAAAGCAGCAACGGATCACAATTTGAACGGAAAAAACTAGAAAGCCATCTAGCACGGATTTTACTAAATCTGTTAATTGCAAAGCCTAATTTTTCTCGAAGAATATCACCCATTGAGACAGGTACGGCTGACATTAGTTACAGTGCTAAAACCAACAGTTTTCTCAGAGACTATTTTTTATGCAGTCGGAGCTTTTCTTCTTTCTTTCTTTTTGCAACATCCACACAGAAAAGAAAGGTGGGATTGATACCTTGCGATTACTCGCACTGCCGCTAGAAGATCATCCCCTTTCATCTGTCCATGCTCCTGCAAAGAATCACTATTGCATGAGCAGACTTGCTATAATTATTCTCCTATGTACTGATGGACAATAGTACCTTAGCATCTCGTAGATAGTCTAAAACAACACCAATTGTCTCATTGAGCCCAGAAATGATTTTTGTGAAAGTGCTCTCATTGATAACAGCATTGGCCGTTGACTCTGAAATTATTCTCATTAAATAATCGGCTCATAAGTAACCTCCTAACATCTCTCTTTACTGATTAAGATATAACAGAAAAGCATAACATGCCAATGACTGTCCCAGAATCAGGCTTCCTATTTTACAAATATTGATGATAAAAGCTAGTGCAAGTGGAGATGACCTTAGTTATTAAAATTTTTAACTATTATGGCATAAATTGTGTTCCATATTAATCTTTTCAGTAATATTTTTCTGAAAAATATCAGAAAATATAAGAAATAGTTTATACCACAAATACTTTCACATACCTTCTCCACCGAAACTAGAAATAAGTTTAATTATTTTTTCAACCAAAGAGAAGGCTACACCAAGATTCCTCTGCTTCAAAAGAATGCTCTCTCTATTTGAGGACGTGTTGGAGGCTTCATATTTTAGGTATGCCAAGTCATTGAGAAGAACAACAATTTCAACCCTTGATGACTCCAAAACAAGCAGAATGCACCTGAAGAGATGCACACACTTATGCTTTCCACGTCCCAACTCAAAGAAAAGCCACGGAGGAGGCAAGTTAAACCAAGCGGAATAATTCAACACCATGAATTTCTGCTTTACCTGTCAGCAGGCTGGGAAACCTGAGAACCAGTTAAGTTCATCTCACCAATAAGCCATCTCTCACCAACTATTGATATGACACACTCAGCCAGGACAAGAGCCTGAAGTTTATGTGAAGGTGCTGCATAAATGAGGAGAAAGGAGAATAACGAGAAAAATTAAAAAGAGCACAAAACACAGAAGGACCTCAAAGCAACTTAATATTGACCAAAATCATCCATAATTTCACTGAACTGGTTAGGCAGCATGGGATAGTCTATTAACGTGATTAAGCTCATATAGCATTGAGGTGCCGACTAGAGAGTTTGACACAACAGTTAATAAACAAAAATATCAGTGATATGCTCTCCAGCTACAACTGTTCAACAACTACTTTTTCTCTAAAATTAAATTATAGAGCAACATCAAATGGAAGGGACAACGAAACAAGTGAAGATGAAACTCATCTTCTGACAGTAAGGCCTATTCATAAAGCACATTCGACCCTAGAAATTGAGGAATGGTTTTCCAGTCCACTTAATCCCAAAATATAATTCTGCATGACTAATACAACAGCTGGTTCATAGCACATCTGTGTAACTGACACAACTGCTAAATAAATAATACAATGTTTAGTTCCAATAATATTTACATTACTTATATATAATTTCAACAATTTCTGTAATAGTTGACTCAATTGAAAACTTTCCAAAAGCAAACTTAGTAAAATCTTATTGATCAACATCTCAAGAAAAAATATGCAAATTGGCTATCATGTATTAAGAAAAAGTAATTGATTATAATGATATGATCAACTACTTCATTTTGCATTTTAAGAATCTATATGAATAAACTTCAAATAAAATATCGTATTCAAAAATTTTGGTTTTAGATAATCTATTCTATTGAGTCATCCTTGCTTCTATTGAGGAGACTACAATCAGACCTCCTTCTTTTGGTGGATTTAATTTAGACACAATCAGTAAAGAGAGGATCTATACACTTCAATTAAAGCATGCCTAGTTTCGATCCAAAAACCCTCCAAGACAGCCATTTAAAAGTAGCTCAGGCGACTTTAGAAATGCTCCCAATCATGAAGCAACTTCCTTAATGAGGTATAGCACTTGAGATAGATAAATTGTGCTATCCAGTAAGTAATTTTTAAGTGTCTCTATGATAGAACCGGAATAAAGCTAAATATTTGTCAACTTAAATTTTTTTTAAACATATTTTCCCTTAAATAATCCCTTGTTTTCACTCACACGTGTACATTCTAGTAGAACATCAAAAAACAAAAGAGAAAACAAGCATAAATAACTCCAGCCAGCAAAATATCACAGCGTGAAATGACAGTGTGTTCATTTGGAAAAAATAGAACCTTCCTTATTGGATGATTATGATACTTCCCAAAAATCGAAATTGTTGATTAATTGAGGAACAATATCACTATTTTTGTTAAAGAAGATACCAAAATTCTTGGTTGTGACACATTACATTTGAATTTAAATCCCCACAGAAAATGCACATCAAATAAAGAAGGGAAAATTTGAAAGAATAGAGGCGAGGGTCAACCTTCTTGAATTTGCCTGACGCAACGGGTTGAAGCTTGCAAGAGAAATTTCAAGGAGTTCAAATGAAGGCCCATCACAACAGGCCCATACATTACCAGTCCGTGGCTGCTGCAGAAAATGGGAAGGAATCTAGAGCCCGTTGCACCATCCCCTAAATTAGAATTCTAGAGCCCGTTGCACCGGTCCCTAAATTACCTGTCACAATCAACTTTGGTGCCAATTTTCTGTTTTCTATGTCTGTTTTTCATTGGGTTAGGAGTTCTCAACGTATGAAGAGAAGCTCCAAAGTCCTATTCTTTAGCTTTAATTGTTGATCAGACATTGTTGTCAGCAAGTGCAAATTTAATTGAAGAGTGGTTTTGTGTGCTATTACTGTTATCAACATGGTTGCATGAAGACCTTTCCTTAGAGGAAAGGTTCTTCTGTTGAAATTGTTTGTTCTTGATTTATTTTATAAAGGGAAACTACACCTTGGTCCCATACTAGGAGGAATTGTCCATATAAATCCTTCACATCCATCTGTCTCTTCTCATCACATTACATCTATTGCACCCGATTAAATTACCAAAATACCCCTATACGAGAGATTGCTCACATAACACATCATCCCGAACCTTTTTGAAAAATCCGAGGCTGGAATAGCGATCATCACGAAAAATTGTGTGCGAAAATTATCTTCGTTGAATTTTAGAGCAACCGGATCAAAAGATAAATTTTTGGGGCAAAGATGCAATTCCAGCAGGGTGTGCGACACGTCCGCGTAGCGGACTTGCACTTAATTTTTGTCCCATTATTTTCTACGGGATTAGAAAATCGATCGAAAATTTTCCACAAAAAAATGAACGTGGAGAGAACACATCTGCGAGGTTTAATAGTACATCCCAACAGGGGACTACGCGGAACTGGTTCACCGACCTGTGCCACCGAAGTTCAAAATTTTTAATTTTTCGAGGGGCATTCCAGACTTTTCCCCACCCATCTGAAACTTACTCCACGACCTATATAGGTTTTTGCCTAAAAAGGGTTCCAAAACCCATTCCTAAGTCATTATTACGCTGAACCTAAGTAAAGGCTTTGAGCGAAGAAGAGAAAAAGCTAGGGTTCAAGAGTTTTGAGGCCCAATTCTTGCAAGATTGATCGTCATTCTTCATCCCAGGTATGTAAGGTTAAACTAAAGCATGGAATTGTTCTTCCATGTGCCCTATTGATGGTAATAAAAAGATTGTGAAAGTATTGAGTCTCCATGCATGTCTCTTTGAAGGTTTTCTCGTAAACTATATATCATCTATTTGTTTTTACATGCTTGATGATCATCATGAACTTGATTTACTAAACAAATATTTTTACATAAGTAATTTCATAAACCCTATATGCTATTTAATAAAAGATTTGCATGAATAAATCTAGAGGTTGAGTCTAGAGCCTTGACAGTATGATCGTGATTGTGATTGTGATTGCGATTGAGCATGATGATGATGTTGATAGAACTTGGTGGTCCTAAGAGTCTTCATAACTGAACTCAAATGATTGGTCAAAATTGATAGTCCTCTTAACAACTGTCTACGTCCCTCTTGAAAGATGTGATTGAGAATTGATTGGATGGTTGATAGGCCGAAAGGCTCGATTGTGACAGAACTGATAGATTGATAAGAGTCCTTGTGAGACTCATTGATTAGATTGATTGAGTTGATTGTCTATAAGCATTGTCTATGAGCATTGAGTCTTGGGAGGAGTATCGAGCACCGAGTTGAGTGAGAGTAAGTCCAACTCGAACTCATTAACTACGTCGCCAAACGTACGAGAAGATGTAAAACGTTAAGTCGAATGTTTCCTCTTGATAGGTCCCTGAAAGAATAGAGGACTCAATTGATTGGATCCCTTATGGATCAATTCGTTCTTTACCTTGGGAAGGTGTAGAATGGTTGTGACAACATGGTGATTGTTGTCGGCTAAGAGAAACTCCCAAATAGGTCTTGATAGTACTCTAATTGGATTGGATTGGATTGGATTGGGTTGTCTATGATTGGTCATCTGTCTAGTCCTTATCCTTTCTTTAGACTTATGACATTCTGACTGAGTATTTTTGAGATGATTGCATTCTACCTTATATATGTTTCATTCTGCCATTTTACATACCCATTCATTCCACGTACTAACGTCCATTTGGACCTACATCATTTTATAATGCAGAGACAAGTATGAGAGGTCATCAACAGGTGCTTCGTTCAGAATCTATTCGCATTCAACTGACCAGTGAGACCACCTTATTTTCGAAGGATTTCCATATTACTATCATCTACCTACTAGAGTTTAGATTTTCTTATATTTGATTTGAGGTAGTCATGAACCTATCATTGGCACCCTATAGATAGTAGAGTCAGAGGATTCATAGACTAGACAGTAATGAGTTGATGTTGAGATCTTTATCTATTGACTGATTTCCTTTAGAACCATTTTTATGTCAGAGAATTGAAGTTTGATTATTGGCCTATGGCCTCTATATATTGAGATTGTCCACCTTTTATCATCTTTAATCATCCGCTGATATGATTGAACGAATGTGATGAGGCCAAGTGGTTCGCTTGGGGACTAGCAATAGTCTCTGAGTGTTGACCACGTCTAGGGTACTCTTCCAGGGCATGACAACATCGATAAATAATTTGTGCTTTTAAGGCATATAAGACGTTCTCTAATGCTCAAATTTATTTCTACAGTGTAGGAGTCTAAGCTTAAGAATCTTTTGGCAAATATACAGAGCCTAAAGTAAGTATACCAACAACTAAGCCTTTGTTGCTACTAGCCAGTATTACCTATTCATAGAGATGGCAAAAATAACCCATTAGTATGAAGCCCACCCAACAAGCATGAACTAAAAAGATGGATTGGGTTATTATTAAGAGTTGATGGGTCAGAATGGGTTGACCCAAAATGACCCGTGGAATAGGTTGGTTAAGAAGTGAGGTTAAACCATGTAACCCGACGGGTTGAAGTTCAACCTAACCAAATGGGTCATCTTCTATTATATCGTTCCTCTTTAAGATTTCTCAACCAGACTCTCTTTCTGTGCTCTTCTTCCTATTTATCCTGTTGTTACAGGAAATTAGAGGGAGACTTGTACAACCTATTCTATCGTCATGTATCCCATTTTTTTTATATAATCGTTGCTTAATCTCTTATTTTTCTCTTACTCACTAAATTCTTCACAAAAATAGTGGCTCGTGGACCATACTCTTTTCTTTGTTGGTCAGGCATATAGAGACATTCGCAATGTTAATTGTTACAGTACCCATCCTTATCCTTCTTTCTCAATAAAATGATTAACCATTTTCATGTTAATGTGAAATTTATACATCAAGCTTTCCATTTTTGAAAGATAATTTTTGTATTTACAAATATTCCATATATTATTTAACAAATAACTAAACTTGGCATTACTGGGTCAAAAAAATTTCATGCCTATTTATTTGGTGCTTTATGTATATTAGTAGTTAAGTTGGGTAATAAGATATTCCAATTTTTTTTTTGATTTGCACCGGGTGTCCGAGTCTCTTAGAGCCCCCGACTAGGGCCAACCCCAATTTAACAGATTAGATTATCAAGAACTATTCAGGTGAAGTTAATTTAATATTCAAATTATTTGTTAGTGGAACTATGGCTCATTCAGCTTTGTTAAGAATAAACATTTTTGGTCTAACTTCAAGATACGAAAATTAACAATTATTAAAGGAATAATCGTAATTCAAACTTAGTTTAGGAATGAGATGACCCTATGATTATTTTACCAGCTCTTACAAGTTATTATACGCCAATTAACCTAGTTAACTGAGCAACTTACAAGGATTTGAGTTCTGCAGCCTGGACAGCCCAAGATTCTTGCATAGCAATAATAGAGTCAAAGAAACGGAGAGTAAAGTTGTTGGACGTGTTGAGTTATGACCATTATTTTTACACATTTTGACCAATCCTTACCAACCCAGATAAATTTGTGCGGTCTGGGTTATGACCCACTTATCAGCTTGACCCGTTTTGACCCACCCAAATTTGACCAGACTCGTTCATTTGACACATCTACCTATATGAATCATTTGCTTCCATGTCTTCTGTTATTACCTAAACCCAGATTGATTCCAAGAGATTGTACATCTTTTGACGAAACTTTAATCCATCCCCTTTTAGCAACTTCAATCATCACAGTGTTACACCTATGGAAAATGCACTATGTAAGACATGGCCAAATCATCTCATGCGACCTACTCTCATTTATCCTCTAAGTGACTAGTGACGTCTTGCACCCTCTGTCTAATATGATCATTATAATCTCCGCTAATCTTCTATGAGTAAATTTTATCTTAACATCAGCATTTCTACAACACTCATCTTATAGATATGGTAGGCGTCTACATTAACTCATATATTCTCTTAAAGCAACGGAAATCATTTTCACGGAGAAGAATGAAAACATGGCACTATGTTTAAAGTAGATGAATTTATGCAAAGAGGATAAATAAATATATTTATACATAAATGTTAACATACCAACTCGATTTTGCAAGATAACAACAATACCAATCTGCAAGTTTGTTGACCAAACGCCATTTTCCATTAAGCGAAGAGCCTCATATACAGGTGCCTGTAAGTTGAGTGTAAAAAGTCGGTCAGATTCCAAACAATAGACACATGACAAAAGGAGCATGTATGAGCTTCAAGGAAAATAAGGAACTTCTGACTAAATGCAAGATAAAATGTATCACGCCTTCTTCGAATGGACAACAGTATATATTGTAAAAGATCACTTAGAGCATATCCAGATAAGTAGGACTGCCCTACATCAATCTGTTTATCTATCAACTTTCACTGTAAATACAACCATACATTTTGATTGGTTTCTTTGACTGTATTCTTTTACAATTCTATTCCTAAGGATATACAAGCATTTCTAATACATTCATTTTCAAAGTTTTTTTTAATGATAAGGGGAACCCGCAGCCACTACCCTTTGGGTGCACAGAGTATAAACCCCTCTCCTATGCAATAACTCGCAAACCACATAGGAGAAGTAACCAGCACTGGGCAAGTTTGGTGTGACGAGCTCGACCTAGGAGGCAAACCACTTGCTTTCGATGGCAAGGGGTTTCGAACTTGAGACTTCCAACATGGAAGTCCCCAACCCAATGAAGGGTTCAGTTCAAAGTTTTTCTAATGTATAAAACACCAACAACATACCTAGTGGAATCCCAGGGGTTTGGAGAGGGTAGAATGTACGCAAACCTTACCACTACCTCATAGAGGTAGAGAGGTTGTTTCCTAGGAACCCTCGTCTCAAAAACCCATAAGTAGAATAAACTAGATATGGAAAAAAGGAAAGGAAAAGAAAAGGAAGAGAGAGAAAGAGCGACTAATAATGAAAAACACATGATAGTATGCAAATACGATAAAATTAACATATAATGACGGATAATGACAACACAAGATATAAAAGCAATGTAAATATGCTAAAAGTAAGCAAATATAAGACTAATAATGACAACATACGATGTAAAGACATCACTACTACTAACCTACTATATCACAAAGTCATATATCGACCTACCCCTACTAGCCTATTAGCTGTCTACTCTAATACGCGACCTCCACTCTTTTATATCTAAGGTCATATCCTCGATGAGCTGAAGTTTCACCATATCTTGTCCAATACTCCTTCTCTGTACATGTCCAAACTAAAGCAGTCTCACTTCTCTCATCTTATCAGCCACAGGGACCACCTCTAACTTCTCCCGGATGATCTCATTCCTAATCTTATCACTCTTGGTATGTCCACACATCCATCTCAGCATCCTCATCTCCGCAACCTTGTGAATTTTTAATTGACCAACACTCCACCCCATATAGCAAAGATGGTCTAACAACCATTTGGTAAAACTTGCCTTTAAGCTTAGGTGGTATCTCTTTATCACACAATACTCCTGAGGCAAACCTCCATTTTGTCCATGCTGCCCCAGTACGATGTGTAACATCATCATCAATATTGTCACTACTCTGGATGATGAATCCAAGATACTTAAAGCTTTCTCTTTTTGAAATAGGTTGGGTGGCAAGCTTCACTTCAATATCTGCTTCATCTCTAGCAACACTGAATTTACACTCCAAGTATTCTGTTTTGGTTCTGCTCAATTTGAACCCTTTGGATTCCAAAGTATATCTGCAAGCCTCCAATCTATCATTAACTTTTCCAAACCTCAAATCTATCATTAACTTTAGCTCGAGTCTCATCAATCAGTACTATGTCATCTGCAAATAGCATACACCATGGCACCCCCTCCTGGATAGACTGTGTCAGCTCATTCATTACCAAAGCAAAACGAAAGGGGCTCAACATAGATCCTTGATGGAGTCTCATATCAACAGGAAAATAGTTAGAGTCTCCTCCTACCGTTCTTACCCGAGTTCTTGCTCCGTCATACATCTCCTTTATCACCCTAATATACACCATTGGAACACCTTTCGCCTCTAGACATCTCCATAAGACATCCCTCGGAACTGTCTTAGAGCTTTTCAAGGTCAATGAACACCATATGAAAGTCCCTCCTTCTCTCCCTATATTTCTCCACTAATCTCCGAACAAGATGGATTGCTTCAGTTGTCCCGGCATAAATCTGAACTGGTTCTCAGAAATAGACACTACTTTGCTCACCCTCATCTCCACCACACTCTCCTAAACCTTCATAGTGTGGCTTAACAACTTGATATCCCTGTAATTGTTACAGCTTTGAATATCACCCTTGTTCTTGTATAATGGAACCAATGTACTCCTCCATTCATTGGGCATCTTGCACAATCTAGTCAACCACTCAATCCCCTCCTTGGCCACGCTCTTCCAGAAATCCACAGGAATATCATCGGTTCCGATTGCTCTCCCTCTGTTTATCCTACTAATAGCATGTCTAACTTCCTCAACTCTAAAACGCCTGCAATAACCAAAATCTTGATGACTATCGGAGTGTGCCAATTCACCCAACTCAATATCTTTGTCCCCTTTTTCGTTTAAGAGTTTATGAAAGTAAGTTTGCCACCTTATCTTAATGGAATTCTCATCCACCAACACCTCACAATTCTCATCTTTAATGCACTTCACTTGGTCCAAGTCACGAGTTTTTCTATCTCTCACCTTCGCAAGCCTATACAATCTCTTGTCCCCGCCTTTTTCTAATGTATGATAAATATAAATATTATGGATATCTCTAGCCATAATAACGAACAAATCTAGAGAAGTTGCTTGATGGAGAAGGGACTGCTAGAAATATGGTACTGATAACGACAAATGAATCACTCTAATGCTATCCGAAACAAGGATGATGATAAAAAAGGAAGATACTGAAAAAACTTAATATAGTTGCTTAATTTAAAGTATAATTAACATACAGAGTATCTGTTGGACAGGATACTTGATAGGAGGTTAAGCGCTTCAAATTTCAGTGCATTCTGCAGTACAGCAAACTGCTTTGCCACTGCACGCACCTACCACACACAAACAAAAAATACAAATTTTAGTGCATAAAAATGTGTAGACACAGATACATGAAAACTCACAGTATGCTGTAAATTGAGCATCCAACAACTGCATCAGAAGACTTTATCAGATGGACTACGGTCTGGTAGACTCACCACCATTGACAGGTCGGTTGGATGCTCAGAATAAACATTTTCTGAGGGTAGCTTAATGACACTGATTTGCACAAGCCTCAGAGCAAGTTCAATCATATGAGACCCTGAAAACAATTCAAAATTAAAGAAGGAATAAATTCAGAAATAAAATCAGGTTGACTCTATGTAGAGACAATGGAAAGCAATAAGGTGCCACTGTGATCCGCAGAAAAGTAACATGTTTCCTATGATCAAATTAACTACCATCAGGTAGCATCATCATTTGTGAAGCCAGCACATTCAAGCCACCAGATTTGTACAAGGTTGAAACCCCTTCTTCACTGGCCGTTAAGACCAAAAACAAATAGTCGTAGCAATCTTCGATGATAGATGATCCTGCTCTGTAAGAGTAAACAAAACACCAACTGTTACACATTTGGAAGGAGAACTGAGAAGTCAAATGTACTTGTAATTAAGCAAATGCACCGCACAGTAACATCTCACTGGATCACTGAGCTCTCCGGCACAATAAAAAACTACTTCAGAAATGACAGAAACCAACTGTGCATTTACTAAAAGAATCTCCCACCAATCAATAACAGCAACAAAAACTACAGAACTGAAATCGCCAACGAAATAATTAACAAGAGAACATACTCTCTGGACATTGTCTCTACAATGAGAGGAATTTTGTTAATCATATCTTCAGAAGCTGCAATCTGGGGAACTCTACAGAATGCTGCAAGAACTGTGATTGACAATTGCAAGTAGGCATCACAATTTTCGCCCCTGACATCACTTCCTTTTCCCATTCCTATAAAAATACCAATTTCAAATTAAAATTCCAACCAATCATTAAATTACGAATCAATTCCAAACTAACTGTGGGCCGCAACCTAAACTCTCTAAATGGTCATTTCTCTCTAATTGGTCATTTCACCCTGCACTGATACAATTTTTGCTTGCATATAGTTAAACGCGTGTAGGGAAAATCCTGAGGCCACTGAAAATGAAATTATGAAATTGTGATCTCTTGATCACTGGATTATCACTTAAGTAAAAATCGATATGCTAAATATTGGTTGAACAAAAAGACCCTTTACCAGTTCGAAGAAGCCGGTGGAGGAATTGAGGTCCTACAGCATCATAAACCTTGCGAATGGAGGTGTGGTCATCTTTATTACAAAACTTGGTAACTAGAAGTAGACCCGCTAACCTCTGCTCATCCCTTTCTCCTCTGAGTAGCTTCAAACAATCATCCAATGAAGGTTGTAGTTGAGGATGCGGTTGGGATGATGATGCCCCACTACTTGAAGCTTGTTCTTCCTGAAAGAAATTAAACAAAACATCTCAGCAAAATAGAGATGGCTTCGCAAAGTTAAGGAAATCATGAAGGATTTTAGCAACCATTGAAGAGGCTGAAGAAGAAGTAGCTGGAAGGAAGACAAATATCGAAGTTTTTGTGTTATATTTAATTTATTTTGAATTTTATTTAATAATTTTTTTTTAATGTGTGTCTCGTGTATGTAGTCGTGTGTGTACAGGTTTAAAGGTTGTTTAGCTAAAAGCTAGTCAAATTTGTTTTTATATTTTTTTAGCTTATAAAAATGTTTGATAATTTTAAAAATAGCTTAAAAAAATTAAAATTTACTTAAAATAAATTAAAAGCAACACTCTCTCAACTTTTTATTTTTTGATTAAAAGTTATTATATTTTGACCAAAAAAATTATCTTTTTACCCTAAATACTTTTTCATATTTTCAAAAATATCTAAAATTACCTTAACTACCCTCTCCCTTCTCATTATTTCAATTCAAACTACAGTACAACACTCTTCTAATATTGGAATATGAATGTATGTTTATTTATATATATTGTGTTTCTTTTATTTTTTTAAATAAATAATTTATGATAGTAAGAGAAACACGTGAATGATAAATAAATATTATTATTCATGAATGTAATTAAAAAATATCTTAAATTTTTTATGTGAAATAAGAAGCGACGTGCATGTCATTAGAAAGAACGAATTCTGTGTATGTGTTTTTTAGGTATATGTCATGTCAATTTGAAAATTATAAATAAATAGCTCTTGCTAAAATAAATACAATATTTATGTAAACAAAATTAAATAAATATTATTAGTTTGATGCAATAGTTTAATCTATTTTATTTCGTGAAGAATGAGAAAATCAATTTAATTGCTCATAATATAGATATGTTAATAGTTTGTGAATACATAAAGTAATAATTTGGAGTTGAATAGTTAGAAGTCAAATAATTAATTGATTATAATTTAATATGAAAAAGACCTCTAAATATAAAAGGAATAGTTTAATGTTTTCATCCTAATTTTACTGAACTTTTTTCTTTTTAAATTTGTTATATTACATACTTTTATTAATTACAAAATATTTGATAATCAAAATTTTAATTAATTTCAAAATCTTAACTATTAGAATAGTAATAATATTTTCCCTTCCTTTTTTTTCATTTGCTTCATAGTCTAGATAATTAGTTATATATAATAGTCCTACATCAAGTGAATTCTAAGTATAAAGAAATTCTAATACAAAATAAATCTTGAAACTAAATAAATAAAAGATAAAATAATAAAGTAAGAAAATAATAAAAAAATTTATCTAAACCAGAGTATTTTAACGAAGGGCAAACCGTTCAAACAACATTTCTAAAGATCTTCACGCTTTTAACATAGTATATAAATAACATTATTGGTTGGTTAAATGTTGGAAGTTTCTTGAGAGAACAAGAAAAAATTGGAATAATTGGTATATTTTGGCAATTGAATATCTCAATCATGTTT
>DF358014.1:51967-81420 GCA_000787875.1 Solanum virginianum
GTAATTGGTATATTTTTGGCAATTGAATATCTCAATCATGTTTCGATTTCGATCATGAGAAAAGAGACATCTTAAAAATTTCATGTGATCTATCTAAATTATATATTTTAAAAATTAAAAATAAATTGTGTATATAAAATTTACTTAAATAATAAGTTTATATTGATATTGAATTAAAATATAGATTTATTTTACTTTATTTTATTTTTTTAGACAGAAAAATCTTAAAATACTAAGTTTTTATAATGTTAACAGAAGGGTATTTCAGAATATTGATGTTGAATTAAAATATAAATTTATTTTACTTTACTTTATTTTTTTATACAGAAAATCTTAAAGTAATCAATTTTTACAATGTTAACAACTTGAAGAGTATTTCAGATATTTTTAATTAAAAAAATGCTTAACAACACTTATGTGCCAAACATACCAACAACTTTTTTCCAGTTTTATTCAAACACATAACTGCTTATTTTTCCAATAAATTTCAGCACTTTAAAAATTTCTTCTAAAGTCAAACCTGTTTTTAAACTCTTTTTAGCTTATAAAAGTGTTTGGCAATTTCCAAAACAGCTTAAAAAAAGTTAAAAGTTAAAAACAGCACCCCCAACTTTTTATTTTTTAACTTAAAAATTGTTATACTTTAACCAATAAAATTACTTTTTTACCCTAAATATTTTTTCATATTCTCAAAAATATCCTTAAACAAAGTTGTTTACATCCCGAAGGCATAACGTCGTGGAAACTCGTAAAAATAATTAAAAGAATTTCAAAGAAAGTGTTGATTTTAGAAAAAATAATTCGATTTGGGAGTCGCCACCTAATTTTAAGGATAATCAGGAAATCAATTAATTATTTACAAAAATAGTCTGCGAACCAAAATTCTAAGTAAGGGCTCAAGTTATTCTGAAGGAAAGATATTAGCACCCTTCAGAATCCACAACTGTGGGTCCCGACTGAACTCATTTTTTCAATTTGAGGAGGAGATACATAATACAACATAAGTATAATAATCACAAGATATACGCAAACAATAAAATGAATAATGACATGACAGACGTCTTAAATTCGACACACGTTAATAATATACACAATAATGAATAAATAAGAAAATAAAAATGATAATTAAAGATAGCATCCGTCTTATATACACGGAAGACCTTTGAAATCGACGGTAATTTCTTCATCAGCCTATTTCGACAAATAATATATGAATACGTGGGTCTCATTTAAAGAAAAAGAAAGTCAAAAAGAGAAAAAGTTAAAGTCAAAAAGAGAAAAGGAAAAAGTTAGAGTAAGAAAAAAGAGAAAGCATGCGGGGTCGGATGTAACACCCCATAAAATTACCAAAACGCCCCTAAAATACATCATGCGAACAACGCATCTTTCAAAGCTCCGATGGGAAATCCGAGACCGGATTTATGATCAATGCGAAAAATTGAGTCAGAAAATGGTCTCGATCCGATTTAAGAGCAACGGGTCGAATTATGAAATTTCACAATCTGTGCAAAAACAGTAGCAAATTTGCATCCCCTCCGCGACGTGCCGGGGACGCGGACTTGAACTTGTGGTTTTTTTTGTTGTTTTTCCACGAGAACTGTGTTTCCAAACACTTCACCAAAAACACTAGTGCGTGCCACTCCATGACGTGCACCTGTGTTCCAGAAAATTATTTTTTTCTTTTAATTCGGGAAGGACAATTTTATCTTTCTCAATATATTTTAATATCCCCAAAATGGTTTTTAAAGCATATTTTATACAAAAAGGATTTTAAACTCATAATTTTTCTAAGTTTTACGCAAGTTCTAAGAGAGAAGAAGGAGAGACAGAGTGAGGGTTTTCAGAGAAATCCCAAAATCCTTGAAGATTCTTCATTCCCAGGTATGTAAAGGCTACTCAAAAGCATGAAATTGTTCTTTCATGTGCCAAAGATAGAGTTAGGATGTGTAATTGATGCTTAGAAGTCTTGAATAGTGATTTCTTGAAAGTTCTTGAGTATTATCATTTAATGACTTGGATAATATCTTTATTTCTTGAAAATATTCTTTTAATTGTATTTTGTATCCTAAATTGATGATCATCATGCTTAAAGTTTACTATGGACATACATTATTATGTGACTGTGATCCCAAGACATAATCTGACCCAAGACATAATCTGAAGTGGCGTAATCAAATAATAATATCACATCACTAACAAAAAAAATTCTAATTTAAACATGAAATATTATTAAACAAATTAAATTTTTCATCTTTTTCAAATGGGGAGACCTCGAAATCCGATGAATAGATTTTTCCTTGGCCAATTTAATAAAAAATATATGCATGAACTTTGAATAAAGATCTTTCGATATTGACATTAATAAACATTAATCTAAACTAAATTTCTCCGTCATTTTTAATGGGGAAGACACGAAATTCGACGGATAAATCTTTCATCGGCTAATTTTAATATACAACGTCTGATTAACATTAATACAGATAACATAAGAATAAACATACAAAAGAAACACTACGAAAGAAAATGGCGATATCAACAATACGAAGTGAAAAGAAAAATAATAGCACACTCGATATACTTTAATCATCTACAAAAACGCATAGGCAACAAAACTAAACAAGATAGTTAAAATAATAAATAACTAAAAGTTGGTCAACAACTATTCAAAGTTAATATTAAGACCCATAAACTTGGCATGGCAGCAAATGAACACGTCCAATAAGATAAATTGACATAAAATGCAAAAGAATTGAAATTAACAAAAATACCACAATATATAAAAAGTTAATTTGGAAACACAAATACCAAAAATAAGGAATAAATTATATACAGTGACTTAAGGCCCCAAGTTAAAGGGCTTCAAAATTACAAATCTTTAAAAGAATCAAACCACTCCAAACCCAGTTCTAAAAGGAAGCTTAAATACAAAAACATATATAAATATTCAAACTAAAATCAACTAAGAGGCAAAATTAAACAAAGGACCAAAACATTAAGCAGAAGAGTGAAGATTCAACAAAAGATGAAGAAGATACATACACAAAAAGAGATGACCAGATCTGTAATGATGTTCCCAAAAGCAATGGAGCTCTTTGATGTTATTAGAGACACGTCTAGAGCCCCGATCTCACTAAATCTCGATAAAGAAAAAGGGGAAGGGATTGGCGTTTGGCTGTGATTTCGGCGAAGAAAGGTTGTGCGCCGATGGAGACTGGACAAAGAAGTTTAGAGTCATTTTTGTGGTGGTTTTGCGGTTGCATTTTTGAGATTTTGTGATGGTGTAGGGCTGCTGATTTGGAGTTGTTTTTTGATGGAAATTGGGTTGTTTTTAGTTGAGGTTTCGGGCTAGTTTTGGTGGTTGCCGACAGGGTTTTGGGGGCTAATTTTCAGGCTTCTTCGTGGTGGTTTTCAAGCGGGTGTTTGGAGTTGTTTTTTCGGCATCAATGGGTGACGTGATGGGGGTGGGAACAGGGGTTTTGGTGGCGTTTTGCTGTAGCTTTTGGTCGGGCTTTTGGTGGGATTTTGGCAGCTGAAAATGGATGGTGTTAGGGGATCTGGGGGGCTGCATTTTAGTCATTTTTTATGGGGAATTAGGCTGTTTAGGTGGCTTGGTTTTAGTTGGTTTTCAGTGATAAAAATTAGGTTGATTTGAACGCTGCTATGGCGGTGGATCTCGTGGTTGTTAGGACTATGAAAGAGAGGAAAAAGATGGAGATAAGAGAACAAGAGTGACGGATACCCCTTTGATTTGAAAGAGAAAATGTCCCTTTAGGGTTTTGGGAGTTTGGGAAATAAATATGGAAAGAAACAATGGTTTGATCTCAACCATAGGATTGAACGATTGAGATTGATTCTTCAATGAAATAGGTAGGATCCGAATTAAAAATGGGTGTCCAAAATGAATTGAAATGAAATTGGATTGGGGATTTGATTGAACCACAAATTAACGCAAATTCTAACATCTAAAAAATAAGAATAATTGTGAAAATTAATCTAAAATCATCCAAAAATGTATTTTAAACTATTAAAAATTAACATAAAAAAGTGTGAATATTTAGAAATATTGGGCCAAAATTGGGTGTCAACAACTGTCCCTTTCTTTGGATATGATCGATGGAAGAGATTGTAGACAAAGAAACTTGACAAACTCAATTTTGGCCAAACATGTGACCTTCAATAGGAGTGCATTAACTGTAGTGGAAGTTGCTCTTAAATTCAAGAGATTTATATTGTTGCAACTTTGTTGACCTGATTTGTACCTGTGATTTAACATGAGAATGCATCCTCTTGGATGTTCTCGAAAAGATTATAACAAAAATAGAGACAAACTTAAAGAAATTTAGCATCACTTTCAATACTTTTGTCATTTTCTTTCAGTGTATGTCGACGTTCTTCATCTAATTTTCTGAAGCAAGGTGAATCCTTTGAAAAGACAAATAAAATCTATTGATAGGATATGAATGCATGTCCATCGACAGGATGAATAAAGAATGATCCATCGATAGTATATAAATGTGTGTCCATCAGTAAGACAAATGCAAAATGATCAATATAGAATAAAAATGCATGTCCATTGACAAGACGAATGGAGATGATTCCTTGAATGCAATGTGAATAGCCATCTTGACAATGAATGATGCAATGACCCTCTCGGCAATGAAATACGCAATGACCCTTTTGACAATAAATTTGCAATGGACCTCTCGACAATGAAATATGCAATGGCCCTCTCGGCGATGAAATGTGCAATGGCGAAATGAATGAATGTATGACCCTCTTGGCAATGAATATGTAATGGCCCTCTTGGCAATGAAATATGCAATGGCCCTCTCGGCAATAAAATATGCAATGACCCTCTCGGCAATAAAATATGCAATGACCCTCTCGGCAATAAATATGTAATGACCCTTTTGGCAATAAAATGTGCAATGGCGAAATGAATGAATATGCAATGGCCCTCTCGAGAATGAATATGCAATGGCCCTCTCGACAATGAAATATGCAATGGCCCTCTCGGCAATGAAATATGCAATAACCCTCTCGGCAATGAAATATGCAATGAACCTCTGGACAATGAATATCTAATGACCCTCTTGGCAATGAAATGTACAATGGCTAAATGAATGAATGTATGTCCCCTTTGGCAATGAATATCAATGACCCTCTCAGCAATGAAATATGCAATGGCCCTCTCGGCAACGAATATGTTATGACCCTCTTGGCAATGAAATGTGCAATGGCGAAATGAATGAATGTATGGCCCTCTTGGCAATGAAATATGCAATGGCCCTCTTGGCAATGAATATAACTAAATGAATATGTAATGGCCCTCTCGGCAATTCAAAATGCGATGGCCCTCTGGGGCTACTGAAAAATAAATGGCCCTCTGGAGGCAACTGAAAAATGAATGGCCCTGTGCGGGTAACTGAAAAATGAAATGGGCCCTCTAGAGGCGGCCCTCTAGGGGCAATTGAAAATGAAATGGCCATCTAGGGGCAACTTGGAAAATAAAATGGCTCTCTAGGAGCAATTGAAAAATAAAATGGCTATCCGGAAGCAGCTGAAAAAATAAAATGACTTTCTGGGAGCAACTGAAAAACAAAATGGCTTGCTGGGAGCAACAAGAAAATGAAATGGCTCTCTGAGAGCAACTAAAAAATAAAATGGTTCTCTGGGAGAAATTGAAAAATAAAATGGCTCTTTGGGAGCAATTCAAAAATAAAATGGCTCTCTAGGAGCAATTGGAAAACAAAATGGCTCTTTGGGAGCAACTAAAAAACAAAATGGCTCTCTGAAAGCAACTGAAAAATGAAATGGCTCTCTGGGAGCCACTAGAAAATGGCTCTCTGGGAGCAACTGGAAAACAAAATGGCTCTCAGGGAGCAACTAAATGTTAGAACCCATATTTCGTACATTGGAGCGGTTACGAAAACTTGGGACTTAAGTGTCAATTTTAGATAATTTGGGGTCAAGTTAGAATTTTATTTGAAGAAGTGTATATAACCCCATAGTTATATATATATATATATATATATATATATATATATATATATATATATATATATATATTGGAGCGGTCACGGAAACTTGGGACTTAAGTGTCAATTTTAAATAATTTGGGGTCAAGTTGGAATTTTATTTGAAAAACTGTATATAACCCCATAGTTATATATATGTACTCTTATATGCATACAAGAATATGAATTAATGTCTTCCATAATAAAAATATTTTAGTGAAATACCATAATAATAATAATAAGGTTCTAGAGTCTAATATTTGTTGATTTTGAATAGGGACAAGTAGTAAGTGGGACCAAAACTTTATTGAGTGTGGCTTATCTTTTATATATATCCATACTTGTTGCCTCTAGTGTACAAGAACCCATTCCTACACTTAGAAAAAAAATAGAGAAACCTCCAGAAAAAAAATCTCTCTGCACAACTCTCGAGTGAACAGTGTCACCCCCAACAATTCATTTTTTCCGATCTTTCAACTAATTGACACTACAAACCAAGTATATTGGACCCCCTAGGCACCATGGTAGCGTTGGATTACCAAGAAAACACTTGGAAATTCGGTATTGAAGATTTGAAGTTCTTGAAGGGTTGTTAAGGTATGTGAACTTTCTTCTTCTTTTAAGTTAAATTAAAGCTTGTATATGGTTTAGAGGGTGTATAAGTGAAAGAATAACCTTGAAAACTTTGAAGGAATTGTTGGTCAAAGTAATTGTGGGGTGTACAGGGAATCCGAAATTGGGAAAAATATTGTATATGAAATTGAATTATTCTACAAACTTATACTTGTGTTGAATTGAGTTGAAAGTAGTAATAAAAATTGTTTGGTAGTGTGCTTGAGGTTGAACGAAAGTTTAGGGCCTTTAAGAGTACTAAATTATAGTATTTTAGCATTGGGAGGTTACGTTAGGCGTTGGAATGTTGCGTTATGATTCTTGGAGTATATAGAAGTGATTGAGCATGCTAATTAGGTATGTAAACAGTGGGCTATCCAGATTTTTTTGTTTTGTAAGAAAATGAAATGTAGCGCTTTGACGTTGTAAGATTTCGGTTAATGTTTGAATGATATAAGTGGGACTATTGGAGTGCATAGAAGTGTTTGAATGAGTCGAGTATGTATAAAACATATACGCTACCCCTGTTTTTCAGTTTTATTAAAAAGTGAAGTTCGTTAGTGAATTAGCGATGTTTTGGATTTAAAATGGCTTTTTATTGTATAGTGATTGTTGTTGTTGTTGTTGTTGTTGGTTAAATAAGGCCAAATCGGAACCCCGGGATGGCCTAATTTAAGGGGATATACTGGCGAAATTTCTATAGAATATTTAGAACTAAACTTAGAAATTAAAGTCCGTAGCAGAGCCTAACTAGTTATGACGTTATTGCGATAATTGTAGACGTTGGGCGTTCGGAAGAATAAAGTTGGATTGGTTTGTTATTGGAGCTAACTTAGCAACGAAAGAGAGGTATGTAAAGCATTTTGTTCAATGGCATGACTTAGTGAACTTAGCTACTGTTATAAGTCTGCATAAGATCTGAGGCCTTAACTTATTCTTCGGGGCCATTTTTACATTCTGTTCTTGTTGGATTTCTGATATACCTTGTGGCTAAATGTTGTGATGGTTTGTTCTCTTATCTTGGTATTATCCCTATTTGTTATGAATTTGCAGTGGTGATAAGGATCTGACTCAAGAAATGGATCCATGAACTGATTAATGCCATGAACTAATTAATTTAAGTTTTCTTGCTTCTCGTTAAGTCGTTTAATACTTATTTTTGGGTCTTTGTTGTTCCTTGTCTTAGAATGTTGTTGAATCTATCTTCATTTATCTATACTCTGTTCTGTTTTCAAGTATCAAAGCCTCCTTTGTCCTCACTAGTCTTAAACGTCTTATTTCATTTCTTTTCCAAGTGTTTTTCTTTAAGTGTCTTTATTTATATTAAGTTTTTTTCTCCTCAAAAGTTAGTCAAATGAAAGTTTTCAAAATCAGCTCTTCTTTCCTAAAACAATATTTACAGTAAACACCAAGCAACAAATAACTCTTTTTTTCTTGTCAAAAGTTATTCAAACGAAAGTCTTCAAAAATCAGTTCTTCTTTCCTAAAACAATATTTATAGTAAACACCAAGCAACAAATCACTCCACATATTTGGCATAATTTTGCAGATTTGTCTATTTGTTGCATGTTCCTACATATAATATTTTTTTTAATTGTTTTTTGCTATTGAATTTTGTTTTGGGGGATTTCATGTTTTAGCAGTACTCAAGGAGCTTTGCTTACGCTGATTTTCTTTTGTTTGTTTGATTGGTGGTCCTTACTACTCTAGTCGTGCCACTATAATTTCGTTCATCGGTTCCTGGGCCATTTATGGTCGTGCATAATATACTTTATATATATATTCCAAAGTTGGTTGGCTACGGCGGGGTCGGCTTGGCCCAAGGGTCGGCTTCGCTTAGTTGGCGTTATGCTGTGATTGGGCCTTTGGTTTGGTCACTTTATGTCACATATACTACAGGATAACTGAGTTCAGGGACGCCGGCTCACTTATCCTATATTTACGCTTTGTGTTGGAGATTTGTTCGGAAATTTAAACTTTCTGGTGTGATGCTGTAGTATGGCGCGAGTATGGAGGTCCTATTTTATTATGATGTACTTTGCTTACCTTGGGTACGACGGGGCCCTATCCCGTCTTGGTTGTCAGTATGTCTGTATGGAGGTCTGTGGACTCCTGTGAGTATGGGTTATGTCAGTTAGTTTGTATATTATATTTGTATGCGGAGATTCGGAAATATATCAGTCGGTTTGGATATTACGTTTGCATGCTGTGTTTGTTGGGCGGTTTAACCGCAGCGATGACCTTGTCGGGCCGCATATATATGGATATGTCTGTTGATCTGTTTGTTCTGTCTATTCGTACCTTTTGCATTCAGGTGGCTAGTCAGTAAAACAGAGGAAACTCTGTCGAAATTTCTGTAAACGATATAATACATATATTCTGAGTTTGGCTTAGTAGTGTTGTTCGGGTGCCCCAATCGGGTATCAGTCACGTCCCATAGGTTGGGTCGTGACAATTCTTTTAAAAAACTAATTATGTACTAAAAGTGTTGAATTATATTAACCTAATAATTAGTAAATATGGTATAACTGATGTAGAATTTTAATTAAATTATCACTTTAGCTCATCAACTAACTCAACTATCTAAAACTACCGTTCAACTCAGAAACAGAACTTATCAAATAGTCCAAAAGACTCCTTTAAAATTTACGAGAATGATATTTTCTAAAATGCAAGAGGATTAGTTTTTAGAATATCCTAACAGGTCATTACACTTATGCATACCCATTTAAGTGTAATATTTAAAAATAACAAGAATTCATTCTGGAGTTCATGTAGAAAAGTAAAATCATCTATTTTAAGTATTTAATTCATAAAAACTTTAATTCACATAAAATTATATAGGAATACATTAGAATATTAGAAAAATCTTCAAGAGTATATCCATGGAAAACTCAATTCATTCACAACTCCATCAATTCAGGTTATGGGGCACATGAAAGAACAAAATTCATGTTCTAGTTAGTCTTACATACCTGGAGATTTTAAATAACAGTCAACTCTCAGATAATCTTTATTCACGTGCTTGGAACCCTAGCTTTCTCCCCTTCCTCGATACTCTCTAGAATTTCTAAGTATTCTTTAGGAGTAATACCCTTAGGGTTCTGATAAGGAGTCTAAAACAAGTTCAAAACGTCATGGGTTTTAATTAAAAAGAATGAAAAAGATAGAATTACCCTTCAGAAAAACTATTGAAAGTGGACCACAAAATCCTTTTTATACCCTACGAAATAGGTCATGGGTCGTGGTTCTCTCTCATGAAAAACATATCAAAATTTAGATTTTCGGATCTCATTCTACGACTTGTCAGATGAGCCATGGAACAGATTACGAGCCATGCTCCCTCTCATAAAATTTAGACCAAAATTATGGATTTTGGTACTCATTCTACGACTTGTTAGACGGGCCATGGAACAGGTTATGGGTCATGTTCCTTATCGTAGACTCACTTCTGCACTTAGCCAAAAATTTTCAATTTCGGAACACCTCTTACGACCTGGTTCATGGGCTTACTCTAGACCACGACTCCTAACCCCCTCTCATAGAACCAGGTCTGAGGACCTATTTCACTTTTAAATTTTTAGGGGTATTACATTATCTCCTCCATGGGATCATTCATCCTCGAATGATGAGACATCTAGGAACCTAGTCAAGACATGAATCCTACCTAAGACTCTAACAATCAAACAACTTACAAATCACTTATGCAATCAGTCAATTAGGCAATTAGGCAAATAACAGTCAACAGATCAACTCAATCATCAGTCGAACACTAGAACGCTATTATTAGTCAAACTCGAAACAAGCCAAGACTCAAGAGAGAGGAACAAATCATTACCGTTAACTTTCTCATCTTCAGCGGGTAGAAATAATTTAGGGTACTTGGCCTTCATATCCTCTTCAGCTTCCCATGTGGCTTTTTCGTCGAACTAATTCCTCCACAATACCTTTGACAGATGCAATTCTCAACTTGCAAACCTGAAAATCAAGGATTTGAACGAGAATCTCCTCATAACTCAAACTGCCTTTCACTCCTATACTTTTAATAGGTACGACCATCTATGGATCTCCCAAACACTTCTTAAGTATGGAAATGTGGAAGACTAGGTGGATGGCTACTAACTCTGGTTGTAGCTCTAACTTATAATCCACATTGCCTATTCTTTTCATAATCAAGTAAGTATCAATGTACCTCAGACTCAACTTTCCTTTCTTCCCGAATCGCATCACACCTTTCATAGGTGACACCTTCAAATACACCCAACCATTGACCTCAAACTCTAAGTATCTTTTTCTAACATTAGTGTAGGATTTCGGTCGACTATGTGCAATCTTTAACCTTTCTCGGATGATCTTCACTTTCCCCATGGCTTGGTGAACCAACTCTGGTCCAATCAATTCTACTTCACCTACCTCAAACCAACCAATCGTTGATCTACATCTACTTCCTTAAAGAGCCTCATAGATAGCCTTCTGAATACTCGAATGAAAACAGTTGTTGTAGGAAAACTTAATCAGAGGCAAATAGTCATCCCAATTACCTTTTAAGTCAATGACACAGACTCTCAACATATCCTCTAAGGTCTCAATTGTGTGCTCTGTCTGGCCATCAGTCTGTGGGTGGAAAGCAATGTTAAGTTTCACCTTTAGACTTAAGCTTTTCTAGAAAGACCTCCAAAACTGAGTAGTGAACTGGGCTCCTCTGTCTGAGATAATACACAAGGGAAATCCATGCACTCTAATAATCTCTCTTATGTATAACTGAGCATAAGTCTTTGCAGTATTAGTCGTCTTCACTGCCAAGAAGTATGTAGATTTTGTCATTCGATTAACTATCATCCTAATCAAATCATACTGTCTACAAGACCTCAATAAACCTGTGATGAAGTTCATATTAATCATCTCCCATTTCCATTCTGGAATCTAAAATTTTGAGCTACTCCACATGGACTTTGGTCCTCAACTTTAACTTGTTGGCAATTTGGGCACTTGGAAACGAACTCAACAATGTCTTTCTCTATTCCACTCCACTAGTAGACTTCTCTCAAGTCATGGTACATTTTGGTTGACCCAGGGTGAGTCGAATATATAAAGTTATGGGCTTCTGCCATGATCCTTTCTCGAATACATCAACATCTGGAACACACAATATGCCTTGGTATCTCAATACTCTACCTCCCTCTTTGGCAAAAGCCATCACTTTCTGCTCATGCACATCTGCTTTCAATTGCAGCAAGATAGAGTCTTGATCTTGCTTCTTCTTCACCTTTACTACTAGGGATGATGCAGACCTCTTATGCATAAGTACTCCACCTTCACCCAATTCATCTAGTTGAACTCCCAATCGTGCCAGTCTGTGAACATCTTTAGTAGACTCTTTTTTTCTTTTCTCTACATGGGTAGTGCTTCTCATAGACAACCTGCTAAGAGCATCAACAACCATATTAGCCTTATCTGGGTGGTAGAGGATGCTCATGTCATAGTCCTTGAGTAATCAAGGCATCTCCTTTGTCGTAAGTTAAGCTCTTTCTGGGTGAAAACATATTGCAGGCTACTATGGTTTGTGAATACATCGACATGCGCTCCATATTGCGGGCTCCTATGGTTTGTCGCAAGTTAAGCTCTTTTTGGGTGAAAACATATTGCAGGCTCCTATGGTTTGTGAATACATCGACATGCGCTCCATATAGATAGTGGCACCATATTTTAACAGTAAACACCACCGCTACTAATTCCAAGTCGTGTGTGGGATAATTCTTTTCATTCAATTTGAGTTGCCCAGAAGAATAAGGAACAACTTTACCCTTCTGCATCAATATGCATCCCAATCCCACTCTCAAAGAATCATAATAAATAATAAATCTGCCAGCTCCTTCGAATAAGGTCAACACTAGGGCAATAGTCCCTTATTTTTAACATTTGAAACTCCTCTCACACTCATCGAACCACTAAAACTTAACCTTCTTCTGAGTCAGTCTAGTCAATAGTGTAGATATAGAAGAAAATCCTTTAACAAACCTGCGGTAATAACTAGCCAAACCCAAAAAGCTTCTTATGTTAGTCAGAAAGGTTGGCCTCTGCCAATTCTTGACTGCCTCAATCTTTTGAGTGTCCACTCAAATATCATCGCCTGAAACCACATGGCTTAGGAATGCCATAGATTTGAACCAAAACGCACACTTCAAAAACTTTGCATATAACTCATTATCCTTAACTATCTGCAAAGCGATTCTAAGGTGATTAACATGCTCATCCTCATCTCCAGAATACACCAAAATATCATCAATAAATACGATTACAAACATGTCAAGGTACTGTCTAAATATTCTGTTCATCAGGTCCATAAAGGTTATGGGTGTATTTGTCAAACTAAAGGACATCACCAAGAATTCAAAGTGACTATATCGGGTTTGAAAAGCCATCTTTAGGATGTCACATTCTCTCACTTTCAACTGGGGATAGGCTGATCTGAGATCTATCTTGGAGAAAATGGTGGCACTCTGAAGTTGGTCAAACAAGTCATCTATCCTTGGGAGAGGATACTTATTCTTGACTGTCACCTCATTCAAGTGGCGATAGTCAATGCACATTCGGAGGGAACCATTATTCTTTCGCACGAATAGGATCGAAGCATCCTATGGTGAGACACTTGACCTAACAAAGCCCTTCTCTAGCAAATCTCTCAGTTGTTCTTTCAGCTTAACAAGGAGCATTCTATATAGCAAAATGGAGATAGGCTGAGTGTCAGGAAAAACATCAATTCTGAAGTAAATCTTCCTATCAAGAGGGACTCCGGGATACTCAGGAAATACTTCAAGAAACTCATTTACAATTGGGATAGACTCAAGGGTAGGAGGATCAACATCATCAGACTTGACTTGCACGAGATGGTAGATATATCCCTTTGAGATTAACTTTCTGGCCTTAAGTTAGGAAATAAACTTACCCTTAGGTGCAACAGAATCACCCTTCCACTCTATAATAGGCTCATTTGGAAAATAGAATTTTACAATTCGGGTTCTATAATCAACAGACGCATAACAGGCGTAAAGCCAGTCCATGCCAAGAATCACATCAAAGTCAACCATCTCTAACTCAATCAAATTCTCAAGAGTATCTCTATGATAGATGGACACTACATAATCTCTATAAACTCTCTCAACTAGAATAGACTCACCAATAGGAGTAAAACAAAAAATGGCTCAAGCAAACACTCAGAAAGGATCCCAAATCTACAAACCACATAAAGAGTAACGAAAGACAAAGCGGCACCAAGATCCATCAAAACATAACAATCAAGAGTAGAGACTCGAATCATACCCATCACAACATCTAGGTAGTTTTCCTGATCCTGAAAACTACCCATAACATACAAATAGTTTGTAACCCCACTTGCGCCAAAAGTAGCACCCATCTGATTTCCTCTAGCTGGTGGTACCAGGGAAAAAGATAAGGCCTTATCAATCCACTTCAAATAATCTCTCTGAAAATGACCCATTAGGCAACACTTGTAGCACACATCTCCTCCCTCACAGTACATTTCCCCAAGTGTAGTTTGCCACACTTGCCACATGGTGCCTTACCTTGTGAACCTAAAGTCACACTAGCCTGCAACTGAGATCCCTGAGCTATGAAATCTAGTAACTTCTGCTCATTCCAATTTCTAGGTGAAGGTGCACTGGCAGATGAAGGCACTGGACCAAACTGAAACTTGCTACCATTCCCATTCCCTCTCTACCCAACCTCATGGCTAGAGGTTTTAAACCTCTTATTTCTGACCTCCTCCCTATCGTGTTACCTTTCCTCATCAGCCTATTGCACACAGACCATCAATCTGCCTATGTCCATGTCACTCACAAGCATAACTCCTCTCCCATCTTTCCTCGACCACTTGTTCAACCCATCAACATACAGACCCATCCTACTTCTCATATCCGAAACCATCTCAAGAGCATAGCGAGACACCTGCATAAACTTAAAACCATATTCCTTCACCGTCAAAGAGCCCTATTTCAAATTCAAGAACTCTCTAACCTTGGACTCCATCAGCTCTCTCAGAAAGAAACACCCCAAGAAAGCGTCCTCAAACATTGTCCAAGTCAGAACCAGGGAACCCTCTACTCAGTTCCTCTTCCAATGGTCATACCAAAACCTACCAACACACTTAAGCTGGTAGACAGCCAACTCAACCCTATCAACTTCAGTCACATGCTATCACCTAGAATATCTTATAGTAGATCATCAATGTAGTTCTCAAGATACTCGTTGGGCGTAAACCCCGTGAACTCGGGTGGGTTTATTCTCAGGAACTCTCAAACCTTGGATGTGTCTGGAGCATCCTACATGCCTCCTCCCTACCTAGCAATCAATGTTGTCACATCCTAGGCAAAAGTCTGGAAGGCCTGGTGAAGCTCAATATTTGTGATGTCACCTTAGAGTGGCTATTCAGGGACGGCTGGACCTATGGGTTCATCCTGATTCTAGGGCTCAGGTGGGTTAGAATTATGTCTAGTCAGAAGCCCTCTTATTCTAACAGCTCTTCTTGGAGGCATGATCACAACTCTGCAAATGCGTAACGCATGAATTAGAAGAGAGCTTTCAGAGGTTTAACTCTATCCCATGAAGCAGAATATGAAGAAATGTAACCATTCCTAATGTCCTGTAGCCTCCTACTTATAAAGTGTGGTGCACAACACACCCATAAACAAGACTCTATTAGTCACAGCTTCATAGATCCCCTAGGACACTTGAACTCTATGATCTGATATAAAGTTTGTCATACTCGGAGGGGTACCCTAGATGAGGCCGGCACTCAGAGACTATTGCTAGTCCCCAAATGAACCACTTGACCTCATCACATTCATTCAATCAATATTTATCATATCAGTGGAAGACTAAAGATAATAAAATATGGACAACCTCAATTAAATATAGTCAAAATAAATTAACAAGATTAGTATGAAAGAAACTAGTCAAGCAATATCCAAGTCATCAATTCCAAATCTAGTATATGAAGTCTCTATCTAAGATGTCTAGATGGTACCATGACAAATCCATGACTATCTCAAATAAAAAAATAAACAAGTCTAAACGTCTGACTCTAAAGCTAGCTGAAATAATATGCATCCCCTGAACTCGAGGAAGACTCACTAATCAACTGGAATAAGGAGAAGATCTTCGACGGAGTATCTATTGATGATCTCTGGTGCATGTCTCTACATCATGAAAAGATGCAGGCCCAAATGGACGTCAGTATATAGAATGTACGAGTACGTAAAATGGCTGAATAAAACATGTATCAAGGTAGAATACTATCAACTTAGATAACTCAAATCAATAGATAAGAAATCCAATTAGGATGTTAAGTGCTTATCTAAAGCAAGAATAAAGAGTAAACAATAATCAATCTATACAATTCAAATCAATCCAATCCAATTAGAGTACTATCAGTATATCTGCGAGTTTCTTTTATCTGATAACAATCACTTATGAGCCAATAATCATACAACAATCTTGATGATGTTGCCACAATCGTTCAGTACTTTCCAAGATAAAGAACAAATCGATCCATAATGAATACAATCAACCAAGTCCTTTATTGTTTCAGGGACCTATCAAAAGGAACGTCCAAGACTCAATGCTCATAGGACAATCACTCTCAATCAACTAGTCTCATTGGACATTCGTTAACTCAATTAATCACATAAACTATCAACTCTTTGATTAGGAACATTCTTTTAGGATTATCTCATGACTCATCAAGACTCTCTATCACTCACCATTCCACTCGTAGTGTTCGGGAAACAAGTGTAGAGTAACTTAATATTTAGGAATTCTCTAGACTCTTTAGGCTCAAGTTATACTCATGCATACCCATTTAAGTGCAATATGTAAAAATAACAAGAATTCATTATAGGGTTGATGTAGAAAAGTAAAATCATCTATTTCAAGTATTTAATTCATAAAAACTGTAATTTATGCAATATTATATAGGAATACACTAGAATGTAAGAAAAACCTTCTGAAAACATCCATGGAAAATTCAATTCATTCACAAATCCATCAATTCTGGTTATGGGACACATGGAAAAATAAAATCCATGTTCTAGTTAGCCTTACATACCTGAACATTTCGAAGAACAATCAACTCTCAGAGAATCTCTACTCACATGATTGGAACCCTAGCTTTCTCCCTTTCCTTGATGCTCTCTAGAATTTCTAAGTGTTTTTGAGGAGTAATACCTTTAGGGTACTGATAAGGGGTCTAAAACAAGTCCAAAACATCATGAGTTTTAATTGAAAAGAATGAGAAAAGACAGAATTATCCTTCAGAGAAATTATCAAAAGTGGACCATGAAACCTATTTTGCGGCCCGTGAAACAAGTCACGGGTCGTGGTTCGCTCTCATGGAAAATAGATCAAAAATTGGATTTCTGGATCTCATTCTACAACTTGTCAAATGGGCCATGGAACAAATTATGGGTTGTGTTCCCTCTTGTAGAATTTAGACCAAAATTATGAATGTTTGGATCTCATTTTATGATTTGTTAGACGAGCCGTGAAACAGGTTACGAGTCATATTCCTTCTCTAAGACTCCCTTCGATACTTAGCCAAAAATTTTCAACTCTGGAACACCTCTTACAACCTAGTCTATGGGTGTACTCCAGACCACTGCTCGTAAATGCCTCTCGTAGAACTAGGTCTGAGGACCTGTTTCACTTTTAAAATATTTGGGGTGTTAAAAAATGTTACATCACACATGTTGAATTTTTCAAAAATGCATTACTTTTAAAGGATTTGATACGCTTTTGAAGGCATTTTAAATAGTGTAAGCAGCATATTATAGTATTGATTTCATTTGATCTAGGATTCTTTTTAAATTTTGAAAAATCACTCTTCATCTTAGGTTAATGTCTACCCTAACTGCTTCAGCTTGTACTTATTCTTTTTCTTCTGTTTTACTTCTTTTACATTTACTCTGTTGCTGATTCTCTATGCAAAATTTATGGTTCTCCAATATTCAAACTAATTGTTTTTCGGTGTTGCCTGGTGAGCTTTTTTTCATTTACCTGTGTGATGGTAATGTTATTTTTTTCTTATCAGTCTTCTTCTCCTTAAATAAATAATTATGGATGTTTTATATTGAGATATTCGAAATGGTACGAGAAGATATCTACTTTTTCTGTGTTAATAATTTTTGTGAATATTTTCTTCTCATTGATTTGAAATATATTGTTTGTTGTTTGTATGCCATTTTTTATTTTTCCTTATTGTTTGATGTATCTTGAACTTTGAATGTGTGAAGAGCTAGACTCTGAGCTATGAAATTGGTTATAAAGTTCTTGCATGTGAATGCCTTACCATTTTTTACTTAGATTTTTTGTTTAAATAGTTTTACAATAGTTTAAACTAATCATAGTTGATCAACATTAAACTTTACTTTATTTTTGCTTTAATTTCTACTCATCATTTTTCTAGGTGTTTCTAATACTAATAGAAAAGCTAGCAATATAGTTACCATATTACTGCTACCAAGTATGATATTATTTATAATAGAGATGTAAATAGTACTATTTTAATTTCCCATTCTAAAGTAAACTAATGAAAATTATCTCTGATTAAAAAAACTAAAACAAATTATATTATTTTATTAAATATTAATAAATATCATAAACATAATATATTGACAAATTTAAATTTCATAAACTTTATGTTTAGTCAAATATAATACGTATATATTTCTTTCAGTTGGTTCAATAATTTTTATTTCAAAATTATTTTATATATCACTATAATTTATTAAAAGATTGATCAACTAAATCTAGACAGGATACATACAAACATTCCTTATGATTTGAAATTATATATAGTGTTTTTCACTAGAAATATAAATGAGACAAATACTTTTAAATATGGAAAATCATGACCAAAAATTTAAAATAAATATTTATCATGCTAATAAAGTAAAAATAGTATTCTAATAAATTTTATTTCCTTCTTAAGATAGCAAAAAAAAAAACTGACGACAAATCAATCAAATATTTTGTTGCACGGTGATGTATAAAAAGAATTAAATAGAACTTTGGTGTGTGTTCTAGATAAAAATAATATTTTAGTATTATTTGATAAGATATATTAACTACTTGGCTTAATATATTAATTTTCCATTAAATTTGTTAGTAAATTTTATTTCGACACTCAAGCTATGACTTGTTCCGATTGCGCATCTAAAAAAAAATTCATCCAAATTTTGAAAAAAAATTGTGTATATGTTCACAAAAGTCTATTAGAAAGTTATGGTGATCACATAAAATATGTCATTTTATTTAAAATACATATAATTAAAGGAGGGTGACATATTTTATATTCAACATAATCCAATATTTGTGTACAATGTTAAAATAAATATTAGATTAGATACTCTTTTCATATTGGTTGTGGCTACTTAAACGATTTTTAAAATTTTATAAAAAAGAAAAAAAATTGCTTCGTGTAACATTCATTGTCACTCTTTATTGTTTTTGTGTGAAAATATTCAAAATTAATTTATTATTTTAGAATATAATTACTCATGTACAAATATAATTTAAAATTATAACGGGCCTCGGCGTATCTAGTATAAATAATATTTGTCATTAAATAAATATAATATTCATGTAAACAAAATTAAATAAATACTATTAGTTTGATGCGATAATTTAGTCTATTGTGAAATAACAAAGATAAGAAAATTAATTTAATTGTTTACAATATAGATATGTTAATAGTTTTTGAATATATAAAGTAATAATTTAGAATTGAACAGTTAGTAGTTTAATAATTAATTGATTAAAATTTAATTTTAAATAATCTATTGGAATCCCCCTATGTATTGTAAAAGAAAAGTATCTATCTATATCTATACTATATTAAAAGTGTGAAAGCCTTTAGAAATGTTGTTTGAACTTTTTGTCCTTCATTAAAAGACTCTACTTTAGATAACATTGTCTTTTCGCCATTTTTCTTTAAAATATTATTTAATTATATTTATAATATTGACTTTTAAAATATATGAAAAGAAGTGATAAAATAAGGACTTTTAGTCGTAGAAACACTTCTAAATTTTTCTTATTTGATAGACTTCTATTTCTTCTTTATATGGAAAGAAGTGATAAAATAAGGACTTTTAGCCGTGGAAATACTCCTAAATCTTCCTTATTTGATAGATTTTTACTTCTTCCTTATTTAAATCAAGAAAATACTCTGCTGTCGCTAAGGAAAATTCTAACTTATCATGAATTCTAATTAGTGATAGAATCTCCATATATAGGACATTTATAAATAAATATCAAAATTACTTTTGTAGTGAGTTGTTTATTTTCTTATAAGTTCATAATTAAATTTAACTTTTCTCACTTTGATCACGTGCAAAGCGCGCATAACTAGGGATGACAATGGGGTGGATGCAGGGCGGGTTGAATTCAAACCACAAATTTTTTAAACCGCCCCTCACCCCGCACCGCATGATGACTTTTTTCATTTTCAACCCGCCTCGCCCACATAGACCCACCCCGCATAAACCCGCCCCGCATAATTGAATTTAGTTTTTTTTCGTTAATTAACGTCTCAACAATTAACTAACTATTTTTAGTTGACATTTTAACAATTTTTTCTTAATCGTTACTTAAAAGTTTCTAAGTAACATTTTAATCAATTAACCATTTATTGGATAAATCTAGTTAAACTTTTAGAAAAAAATAAAATTAAAGTCAATGTTTAATATAAAAAGTTTATATTTTTTATTTTTACTAATTACAAAAATTTAATTTCTTCGAATTCCTATTTGATTTTTTTTAATTCACAACCCTCCCCGCACTCGCATCGCTCTAAACTCGCCCCACATAGCTCAAAACTCACCTCGTACCCACCCTGCCCCGGCCCGCCCTGTCCGTTGCGATCCCTACGTACAACAAGGCTAGTATATGTCTAAATAGGGGGTGAACAAAATTGAACAGAAAATTGTATCAAATCGTTAATTTAATCAAGCCAACAAAAAAATTCGCTAAGTGATTTGGTTAGTTTGCGATTGAAAAAAGTTTGGCTATACTTAGATTGATTTGACTTTAACTTTATAAAGTCAACCCGAGATTTAATTAACCCGATATTATATATATAATTTTTAAAATTTATTTTATGCATAAAATATTTACTTTGACATAATTTATAAATATTTCTTTTTTTTCATAATTTTATCTATTAACATATTATTTCAAGTTTCATTTAGAATATTGATTGATCAAATAAGAGTAATAGTGCATAGATATTATAAATCAAAATGGCATCAATACTAATGTTAACATAATTTATAAATATTTTTTACTCTCCGCTCCTCTTATTCTTGTATTTGTCTTTCTTCCCCCGCTCACCATCCCTATCCTGGGCCTTGTTACGATCATTATACCCATACCTATTGAAATTATTTTTGTGATTGCACTTGTTATTCTTATTATAGTTGTTGTCCCTATTAAAGCTTTGGCCTTAACTTCCTTGACCTTGGCATCAATGATCTTGGTTGAATCCTAGGATGTTGGTTAACAAAAAAGCTCCAGTTGCTCATTCACATAGTATGCATCCTGCTCATATCCATATTCATCATGTATAGGTGGTCTACTTTTGTAGCCTATTGCATTAACTTTTTCTGGACCGTTTAGTTTTATCATCAGGCTAAATTCGATTCTCCTCCATGAAAGTTTTTATTTCTTTATGAAGCTACCGCAAATCTTGATGAGTTACTCCATGCTCTATTCATTTTAGCAATCTGATCAAGTCTCTTAGCAGCTTCTCAAAAGTAATTGCCATGAATGCTCCTCCAAAGATAGTGCCAACAATTTCTCTTTCATTGTCGTCCAATGCTCTACAAAACATCTGGAGAAGTGAATCATTATTGATTCCACAATTGCATACACTCTTCAGATATTTTGTAAGTCTTTCCCAAGTAGCACTTATTGATTCTCTCGCTAATTGTTGAAAGATGTTGATTCTATTCCTGAGCTTCAAGTTTTTCAACAGCGGAGAGTATTTCTCAATGAAAGTCTCATATAACTACCTCAAATTAAAGACCGAATTATATGGAAGCTCAGACAACCATACAATTGTTTCACCAGTTAGTGACAATGGCATCATGCCTAATTCATTGATGTCCAAATTCATGTCTGGATTTTTCACACTTCTTTGAAAGACAAACACGATGTTGTTCAGATGGGCATATGGACCTTCAAATGGAAAGTCCAAAAATTATCTTATACTATTCATCATTTGAATCAAATCACTTGAGATGGTAAACTTTGCTTCGGGGGACAATGGAGGCAATACAACAACGTTGTGATCCCTACAATATTATGATCAACCCATAGTTGTTCTAGACATCAAATCCAGCTATCTGCCTAGGTAGACAGTCACTCACTTTTGACTGATTGAATTTCAGTGCATTATATTCTTCCAATTTGAGTCATTCTACGACTTCTTCATCCATTTCACACCAAACATTGTTGACCATTCTCATCAAAGCTCTTTAAATCTCTGGATCAAATTGAATCAAGGAATTCCTTTTACTCCATATATTGTGCGTACAATGATATCTGACCTCTGTAAAATTAATGTAATAGAAAAACATAAATCAGAAAATAATTATTAGTAATCAAATAACATAATTAATCTAATTTAAAAGTTATATTCCTCAGCAACTGCATCGAGATTTGATATGCCCAAATTACATTTTCAAACAGAAGCATAAAGTGGTCACTGTCAAATATAAAATCTAATTAACGTTAAGTTTATTGAAAACTAATAACTAAATATTAGAAACTAAGGACTAATTTATTACAAGTGTTTGAAAATCAATAGAAGATAAAAACTAGGGTATTGAATTTTTCATGAATTTATAATCTAGTATGACCTTATAGTAGTAGACTTTTCTAATGCATTGCATGCAAAACTAGAAAGTTAATATTTCACCTAAGTGATTGGTCCCCTAAATAGTTGATTATCACCACGTAACTTAGTTCGTCTACATGTGTATGCTTTACTAACTCTTACTCTTGTCTTAGATTTAACTATCCCTTGGTCCATTTAATAAGTGTATGAACATTAAATCTCTTTCTTTTTTTAAAATCCCTTCTATTCGTTTACATGTTTAATCCAATAAATAAGAATAACGTGATTTCTAAAGTTTGCAACCATTAAAAAGTAATCAAAATGAAGAGATAAATAATACGTGCGTGCACATTAAATTTTAAACATCAAAGGTGTTGTAATTCAGAGACATTAGGTTTCATTATTATCTTTTATTGGATCTTTTAATATCATCATTCATATCACTTTGTGTTTTTTTTTTAAAATACACATTAGATAATTGTATTTTGATAGGACTAACAAAAAATTTGAAGCGTAAAATAATTACATATTTATATGAATACTTTATTGAAATTTTTCTTTAAAAACTGAATAAATCCAAAAAAATTGAAATTGAAAAACTTAAATTTTTTAAATTTAAAATAAACAATTTAATTTGATATTTGAGAAAGTCAAATCAACCTTATCCGTGTATAGCCTGTATGTACATAAATAACCAATAGAGGAGAAAGACTGAATCAAAGAGCAATGATAAGAAAGAAGTATTTTTTGATTTTGAATTGTATATGTTTGAGAGGGACACATTTAATGGAATATAAATAAATAGTCCATAATTGATGTAACTAATAAATAAGATATGTGCAGGCGTGCCCCTTGTTTGTTCAAGTTGTTAGAAAATTTTCAATGGGACCGTTAAGTGATGGCTACGTGCGTCGTTGCATGTAATTTTCCCAAATAACATTTATTTTTAGGGACACGTGGCATACTTTCTAAAAAAGAAAAGGTTAAGTTTGGATTTGGAAGCAATGGTGAAGAATGGTGTTAAGTGGATGCTGGGATAAAGGCTCAACCAAATATCAACCCTCCCTGGCTATTGTTTAAGTAAAAAAAATATACATTTCTCTCTAGGAAAAGGTTAAAAAAGTACTCCTAAATTATTTATAATTTAGTCCAAAAATATTCTTGTTCTCAATTTTCTATCAAAAATATCTTTACCATTAATAGTTGTGTCAAAAATTATCCCTATTGTTTTTAAATGGATCAAAATATTTTTTATTTAATAAACTAGTCACAAGTATTCGTGCCTGCATAGATTTAATAGATATTTCTTAATCTCAATTTTTGTAATGCGAATAAATTTTTGTTATGCATTTTCACAAGTAGCGAAAGAAATATAGTCAAACTGCTTTGAAAATATTAAATTAATAAATTCTCACATTTTTTAGCGGATTCCATATAATAGTGGTGAAGAAGCAGACAGCTCTCGCAAAATAAATTATCTGGGCTAATATTGTTAAATTATAATTAAAGCAGCCGAAGAAATATAATCAAGCTACTTTGAAAATATTAAATTAAGAAACTCATAAAAAATAATTTATCACGACTAACATTGCAAAATCATAATTGAAGCAGCTGAAGAAATATAATGAAACTGCTTTCAAAATATTAAATTAATGAACACGCAAATTATTTTTGCGGGTCTCAAAAACTAGCAAAAATAATGTATTCAAGCCACGCAAAATAATTTGTCAGGGATAATGTTGCAGCTGAAGAAATATAATTAAGCTGCTTTGAAAATCTTAAATTAAGAAACTCACAAAAATAAATAATCAAGTTGCTTTGGAAATATTAAATTAAGAAACTCACAAAAATAATTTATCGTGGCTAATATTGTAAAATTATAATTGAAGCAATATTTTAAAATAATAATTGTAGCAACTGAAGAAATATAATGAAATTACTTTGAAAATATTAAATTAATGAATCCGCAAATTATTTTACGAAACTCATATAATAGCGGCGAAGAAACAGGCAGTGCTTGAGCTGCTTTATTGACACTTTTTATATAGACACTAGTGGCGAAGGCCCGTGAATGTGAATTATTTTTTAGTTTTGATTTATGAAACATTGATAGAGATTTTCTATATATTTTTTAAGATATTGTAAAATTATAATTGAAACAGCTAATGAAATATTATGAAATTGTTGAAGCAGACATGTCAATACACAACTGCCCTAAAAAGATTAAATTAAAAAGCACACAAATTATTTTTTGTTGGCTCACCAGAAGCTGCAATATAAATTATTTTTTAATCTCAATTAATGTAACATTAATAGATTTTTATCTATATTTCAAATATTATTATAAAACTATAATTGAAGCAGCTAAAAAATATTATGAAGTAATTGAAGCAAATACGTCAATAGGCAATTGCCTTGAAAAAATTAAATTAAAAAATCTATAAAATATTTTTTATTAACCCCATATAATAAAAAAAAAGAAACAGATAATTAAAGCAGACAGAATAATTAAAAACTGCTCAAGCAAATAGCTACAATCAGAAGCTATTGCCTTATTTTCTAATAAGTAGTAAAGTAAAGTAAAATAATGTCATTTCCAACGAAAATATTATATTTAAGAACCTATTCTTTTCTTTTCCTTTTTCTCTTTCAAAATGTCTTTAACTAATAATGTGTGGAAAAAAAATCCTCTTAATCTCATTTTATTAATTAAATTAGAATAACTTCATGTACCCTTTCAATTAATAATACATGTCATCTATATATAAACACAGTCAATTTTTTAATAATTTTTGTTTAGATAAAGATAAAAAAATTATAATAAAAAAATAATTTTAATTTTTAATTTTTTCAAATTAAAATAAATAAATATTTGCTAATAAAAATATTATTGAAAATGTGTTCAAAAGATAATAAATAATATACATTTATTTGAAAAGATGATATTTTTAACCCTTTAAATAAGAATAAGAGTATTTTTACACCAAAATAATAACGATAAAAATATTTTTAAATCAAACTATTAATTAAAAATATGTTTATTTAATTTCGTATAGTTTTAAAAAAACTCACTTTTCCATTCCTGTTTCAATTTGCCTCTCTACATTTCTCGTTTACTAATTTGACACTTAATGATAGATAATACTATCTTTGTTCATCTTTACTTGTTCATTACATTATTTTGGGATATCAAATAATACTTTTTCATTATGTAAAATTAATGAATAATTTACTTTCTATATCTATTTTATTCTTATTATTAAATAATATATATATTTTAATATTTAGATAACTTATATTTAATAAAAATGATTTGATAAAATTATTTTTATTATTTATTGTAAATCGATTTTTGTGACAATTATTGTTAGGATAAAAAAAGTATTTCTTATAATATACACGTCTATTGAAAATTCCTTCTGAGAATTTTGATAGCACCGTAACGCATGGAGGATAAAGACATACCCTTCAAGTTCATTTTACTCGTTATATTTGGTTTTTGCGTGCCACTTAAAAAGAAATAATTAAGAAGTTAATTTGACTAAATCATTATTATTTACTCCTTCATTTAATACTACTCTTCTTTGCATCTTATTATTAACCATTCTCCATATTTATTTTTTATTAGAATAAGGATAAAAACAAAATATAATAATTTTTAAAATAGAAAAAAAAATTGGTCACAAAAATTTGGTTCAAATTTGGCCATAATGATAAAAAGTTTTTTTGGGGACATATTTATCTTTTAACTTAAAAGTTTAAGTATATATTCTTCACTTATGTTTCAATACATAAGTAATTAGTGAGATTAATTAATAATGTTTTCATAGTCAAACATTGAAAAAGAACCACAAAAGTTTTTATATTTTTTCTTAAAAATGAGCATCTATCATTCGATTTGTGTATTATAGGAAAAATAAAATATAAATGACTTAGATGTATACATTTTGTATAACATAATTTTTTTTAATTATTATTATTAAAATAAAATTCAAGTCGGAATACATTTAACCCTTCTTACAAAGTTTAGGGATAAAATAAAAATGTAATGCTTTTTTTTGTCATTTAATTTTAAAAATTATGTTACTTAATATATGTTCATTTGATTAGAAATATGTTCTTATTTTTGTGAATCATATTTTTAGTCATTTGGTTTCAAATTGATTGTTCATGTTTAATTAATTTTTTTAAGACATGTAGAAACATTATTTGAAAATCTTCAAAGAGAAAATCTAAATAGAACGACAATAAAAAGTATGACAAATAATGAAATTTAGTCAAGTGATAAATAATTAATTCTCACAAATTATTTTTAAACTATATTAATGAGCAATGTTATGACATGAAATGTAGTAAATTTTGCAGTTAAGTGTTTTCAATTTTAAAACAATTTGGAAAAATAATTCTTTTAAATTTATCAAAATTGAGTGTAGTTATCTTTTATTTTAAAAAGAAATTAATATTAAAAAATGACTAGATGATAATTTAAAATGAAGATTGATATAATATTTTTCAAGTAATATAATATAGATGAGATTTGATATATTATTAAAATAACGAATGAGTTAAGATATATATTGACAAGTTAAGACATAGACCGGATATAAGAATTGAATTCAAAAGAATACTTAATTTAAAAATATGCTAAGGATTGCTTTACAAAAATATGCGCATTAGATTAACTTAAAAAGATAAAAATAAATTAGAAAAAAATTAGTTTTGACATGATTATATAAGTAAGATGTGAATATTAATATGCTATGATTAATTATATGTACTATTATTTTTTGTTTAAATAAATTACAATATGAACGCAAAAAGATAATTTTAATTTTTTTTTCTTTCGAGTTTTCTTATATCTTATTATCACTCTTTCCTTTTTATTTATCATATTTCCACCCTAAAAATTAAATAAGAATGAGAAACTAATATAATGATAAACAAATAGATCAACAAAGGAAATATATATTTAAGAATGAAATTTACTATTAAAATCACACGTGAGAAGTATCAAATACATCCCTGAATTTTGTGATGTGATCAAATATACCTCTATATGAATTTATTTTTTGTAAAATAATAAAATAAATAATTTCAATCATGTATTGACCTTATCTAACATCAACCCACAAGAATCATGTATTAATGTATTAGTTTTATTCACTGTGTTTTGCCTATTTGATTATTTGTATATCATTACTTGTATTTACTATTAATATAACTTCTAATTAAATAATTTTAGTAATTATTATATTTAGATAAATTTAAATGACATATTTAAATAATGTTGAATGTAATTAAGAAATATCTCAATAACGACAGTCAAAACATAAAATACTTTGAATATAGTAGACATTGAGACATTATGATAAAAGAAAAATTTTGACATATAGTTCTTACTTAGGTATTTCATGTAATGAGAAATTACTAAAATTGCAAATATAAAAGCTTAACCATTTTGTGATGGTTTTAGTTACGAGATTTTACGAATAATTATCTTTTTAAATCCCTTTTATAAAGTATTTACTATTTTTAAATATATTTTTATTTATTACCTAAATATTCATGTTCGAAAACTATTTATCATTTATACCAATTGTATTATGTATTAAAAGAATTACATATGTAGTATGTATGCATTATAAATGTATTACATTTATTGTGATTAAAAATAAATTATGCATGTAATATAAATGAATTACATTATATATAAAAGTAATTTTGCATGCAATGAAGATTTATTACAAGAGTGTTCAAATATATTAAACTTATGTTTTGATTAAAAGTCTGCATTATATATTGAAAGTGAATTATATATGTATTAAAATTATATTGCTATAAATTGTATATATTTTTTAAATATGGTATATATAGGTAAGTTTTCCGAAATTTTATTCATAATATAATTTTTTTGATGATAACTTAAATAACTTTTTATTTTAAACCTTTTCTATCTATTTTTTAGAAGTAAGATGAGAGGAAGTCAATATGCTATTTGAAAATTTTGCATAACTATTTTCTTAGTTGAAAATATTAAAAGTGCTAATATTTAAAACTTGAATATCAATAAAATGATTATAAAAATCATATAATTTATAAGTATCGACACCAATTAATAATAACCCAAGATAGTCACACATTAATATTGAAGTTTTGCATATTTATTAATTATTTTGTTTGAGAAAATTAAATTAAATATTTAAACAATTTAGTGACGTCCCTAGCTAACAACAATCCAAGAGAATACTCATTGTTGATGTTATAGTCTTGTACTCATATGTTAACATATGACGATTTGATAATTTATGATCAACTTATATTTGTTATTAATAATAATTTTTAATTAAATAATTTTATAAATTATTATATTTAAATAAATTTAAACTACAAATTTGAGTAATTTTTTAAATACAATTTGAAATATTTCACTAAAAAAGTCAAAACTCAAAATTCTTTAAGTATTGATGTTAATTAATTACTCTAAATATTTTTATACCATGACTCAATTAATGAATGATCCTTTATATTTTATAAAAATATTTATATTTTTTAATTATTAAAATTCTACAGTTACATTCTCCAATAACTTTGTTTCGATTTTTCTAAAAGAACATTTAAACATAATAAAATAAATATCCTAAATAAATGAAGCAAAAACTATTTATTTAATAATAATTTTTAATTTTAAATGGTTTATCGTGGTTGCAGTAAGTCATTTTTATATGAAGGCATCTTTTCATGGACAAATGAATTGAAGTACATCCCACTTTTCAAGGTAATTAAAAAATTCATGGTCTTAATTTTTCCTCGCCAACTTTTTCCTCGTATACCTTCATAGTTTCCAAAATTACTATGAAACTAAGCTAGTATTTTCAATGATTAATCAATTCTTATTGAATATTAAAAAATTG
>DF358014.1:81491-137533 GCA_000787875.1 Solanum virginianum
GGACGGTCTAAAAAAAAATAAATTTTATTAATTATTATCAAATTTTGAGTTTATTATACATAAAATTATTTTTTATTATATAAAAAATAATTTAACTTTAAAATTTACTTTACAAAAATAAATTTTATTTTTTTATCACATAAAAATATTCTATCTTTAATGTTTATCACATTAGAAACATTTTTATTTATTTTTAAAAGTTGTTTATGAAATCTACTATGTAGATGAGCATGTTAATAAGGAAAAAAAGTCACATCGTATTTTCTTTAATATTATTTATAAGGCTTAAAATTACATTATAAAATTAAATAAATAAAAAAATAATATTATATTCATCAATAAGTTTTCTATTATGAAGTAAAATATTAAGGGATTTTTAAAAAAAAAATATTAGAACCCGTATGTCCTTCATTGGATCAACTAGGAAAAGTTTGGGATCAAAAGTGAAATTTTTAAAAATTGGAGATCATGAATTAATTAGGTGGTGCCCATATAAATTTGTGTTAAATTTTAATTGGGACACCACCTAAATTTGCGTTGAATTTTAATTGGAACAACAAGATGGAGTGGGTCATGGACAAGAGACAAAGTATATATATATATATATATATATATATATACAAGATGACCCCTTTCTTTTCCCTTATCATTTTACACTTAGAAAAATATAAGAAACAAAGCAACAAAAGTTGGAAACTCTTCAAGAGAGTCTCGGCCAAGCACAAGGGAAAAGGAAAATCTATTCTAGCCTTTCCAAAAATTATTTATTGATACAAACCTACTATATTCAGGTCCCTAAGTAGCATGAAGCACAAGGGAAAAGAAAATACTTTTCTAGCCTTTCCAAAAATTATTTGTTGATACAAACCTACTATATTGAGGTCCCTAAGTAGCGTGGAAGTGTGTTGGAGCAATTAACCATCTATTTTCTCACATTTGGAAACCCTAACCCATTTGTGGAGTTGAAGGTAAGATTTGATCTTGTTTTATGTGTTATAAAGGTTGTAATTATGTTGTAGTATGTTAAAATGGAGGAAAATCATGAAATATGGAATGTTGAAAGTGAGTTGTGTGTGATAGTGGTTGGGCCGTGTGACGTATGTATGTGTTGTGATGTGTTGTATTGTGTTGTGTTGGAACTATGAATTGATGCTTAGTTAGTATATTATGATCATTGTAGGGCGGAGGAATGATTGGAAATCATCCATATGTGTATGTAGTGTGCTAGTCGGATTTATGAATATTGTTAAATGATGACTAAGAGAGCTATTGTTGTTATGTTGCCTTTCGAATTGATTATTGATGTTGCTAGGTTGTTGTTGTTGTTCTTATTGATTGCTAATTGTTTGGCATTTTTTGGCTTGTTGTAGACCTTGGGCAGTCCAAAGCATAAGTTGAATTTAGCTTGCATTGGATTATATTGGAGAGTATTTGAGGTATGTAAAGCAACCTTCCTTTTTGGCATGTCTTAGTTACAATAGGCCATGATACGAGCCTCGAGGAAACTCTATTCTCGTAATCCAAACATGTTTATGATTTGCATTTGGTCCTTGGTATTCTTGTGTTAAAACGTCATAAGATTGATCCTTATGTCTTTGAAATTGATAAGTTGCAAAGGGTATGTGAAAGCTGAATTGTTTTTAAAGAACTTATTCTTTAACGGTTCTAAATCTATAAACGCCCATAATTTTTACCGAAAAGCTCGGATTGCTTTGAAAATTTTCGTAGGAGTTTGTATGATCTAGTATGAGTATGTTTTCTATAGGTTGGGCTAGTTCGGGTATCCACGCATTCGTGGGTCCTGCAACGCCCTTTATGTAATTTTAGTAACTTTTAAAAGAATATGTAATAATTGTTCTTAACTTGGGTTTTCTGTTGTGTTTGGCGTTAGGCTGTGTTTGGGTGAGTACGGGGACGGTGACTCACTTATGCTATTTCTGTGTTGTGATTCATGACGGGGATTCGGAGATTTGAAACTTTCTGGTGTTATGGCGCCATCGACGGGCGGGCGACCATATTTCCTGTGTCCTATGCATGAATTGTATTTTGAAAGTAAACATTTTAATATTTTTGGATATGCATTTGCCTTCCATACTTATATTTCGATTATTACTCAGATTTATATTTTGTACATTCGGCTTTGCATGCTTAGTACGTATTTTGTATTGATCCCCCTTCTTCAAAGGCTGTGTTTCATGCCCGCAGGTGCAAACGTACAGTTTGGTGATCCTCCACCTTAGGACCCCTTTTGCTGTTTGGAGTGCTCCCCCTGTTTCGAAACCCACTTTTGGTATACCCTCGTTCGTTGCTTTGTATATATTTATTCGAGGGTACGGCGGGACCCTGTCCCGTCCTATGATTCTGTCAGTTTGTTTAGAGGTTTGTGGACATATATGCGTGGGTTGTGCCCAGTCCGTTTGATTAGACTTGCATGATGTGTATGTTGGACGGCTGTACCCGCCATGGCGGCCTTATCGGCCCGTATATGTATATATGTTGTTTTGTTGACTCTATATGGTCTCTGTTGGTATCTTCTGAAGTGCAGGTTTATTTTGGGATAGTCCGTAAAACAAAGAAAACTCTGTCGAATTTTTTAAAAATATACGTCATTTGTTTGCAACTCGGCTTTGTGGTTGTATTTGGGTGCCCAATTCGGGCACTAGTCACAGCCCACAGGGTTGGATCGTGACAAAAAAAGTTATTCAAAATATATTTCCTTCTTTTATTTTACTTGGCCCCTATACTAAAAATAGATGTTTCAATTTACTTGATAATTTTCTCAAATTAAAAGAGTTTTTATCACCATATCTGATGCTATTTAATAATTTGACCTATTTTGAAAAGTAATGCCATATTTTTGATATAAAACTATAAATATTCATGTTAAAATTAATTTTTAATTAATTTAGTCAAAGTTGAATGATTTTTAAGTGATCAAAAAATAAAATAAAATAAACTTTTGAGTGATAAATTTTGACGTTAAATGATTTTTAGGTTTTAAAAGAAGTTTGTGTGATAATCTTAAAATAATTTTTACTTTTTTATAATAATAAAACTAAAATATTTATGTGATAAATTTAAAATTAGATCACCTCTCTTGAAGTATATCCAAAAACATTTAAAGAAATATGATTTACGTATTCAATAGGATTAATTTTAAAATATGATGGAAAAAAACATACGAGAGAAGATGTGAGGAAAAAAGGTGAAAGTGGATAATATAGCTATAGGGTGCCGCCCGTAGCCAACATATTACTAAATTAATTACTCCCTTCGTTCAATTTTACTTAGCCTTTATTGACTAGATACAAAAATTAAAAAATAGTAAATGAGGAATAATTTTATCAAAATATTCTTTGATATAATAAATACTATGGCTTGAAAAATATAATGGGAAAATGACTATAATTAATGATAAGGATAAATTAGGAACTAAGTACTCCCTTCGTCTAACTTTACTTCGCCCCTGTTGACTTGGCATAGAGATTAAAAAATAATAAATAATGGGATAAATTTTACCAAAATACCCTTTGAATATAATAAATACCATGTCTTGAAAAATGTTATGGGGAAATGAGTACAATTAATGATAAAAGTAAATTAGGAACTAAGTGTAAAATTATCTCTTGATTTCATAAAGTGGACAAGTATTGTTACATATCCTAAAATAATATAGGGGCCAAGTGAAGATGGATAGAGGAAGTATAAAATTATATCTTAATTTCATAAAGTGGACAAGTATTATTGCACATCCCAAAATAGTATAGAAGTTAAATAAAGATGAACGGAGGGAGTAAATAATTTCTCTTCACCTAATTAATGATTATTTTAATTCACTTAGCATTTAAAATTATATTTCACTTGTAGAGTGTTAGGAAATATTAAAAATTTAATTTTAGTTTTAGAAAGAAAAGATTAGTATAGTCTTTTTGTCATTTGTGATCATTTTTGGGTTAAATTTTTGTGGTCATTTAGCATTATTTTTTAAAAAATATATAATTTACTAATTACGACAAATAAAATAGACGGAAGAAATTATGTGTAAAGGTTGAATTTTAGTGACGTTCTGACAATAGCTATCAAACAAAATTTTCACCACATCCTTATTAGTTACGTATATATAGGGAAAGAAAACACTTTAATTTTCGGACCACCGTAAAAATACTTTACTTTTAAAACTAATTACTTATTTCTATTCATGTTTTAGTTGTTTTTTTAATTTTTATTTTATGACTTTTAACATATTGCAAAAAGATAATATTTTACTATTAACAATAATATTTGTTTTAATTTTTGAGACATACTACTAGATATTAAATAATAGAAGTATTTATTTATTTTAATGAATATGTCAAATGTAATTGTTACAACCTAAAATAGTTGAAGAAGCAACCCAACCACCTCTTTATATAATTTCACGTGACACAATTAAATTTGGAAAACAATGGGCTAAGCAATTGTAAAGTAAGCTAATTGAAGTGTTAAGTAATGGCTTTGTCTCTCTGTTAGTAGCAGTTTTAATTTATAAGAAAATAGAAGATTCAAAATTTTAAATTGTCAGAAAACTCTATATTTATAGCTAAATATTTGGGATCAAATAGTGCGAAAAATGCCTCTTCTAAAGAGGCATCATGCCTGTCCAAAGTAAAAACCTGTTGTAAATAGTTTAAGCATCTGTTTGAAAGGAGCGTGTATTTTCGGATTTTAGTTAGAAATTATTCTATGAATTTAAAATTATTTTGGGAAATTAAATTAATATCTAATGAAAAAAATTACTAGTGATATGAAAAATAAATTTTATCTAAAAAAATTTTCAATCAATCACATAATTTATTAAAAGTTAAAGAAAAAATTAAGAATTTTTTCACGTAGTTCTCAATTCAGATTATTAACTAAAAATTTAGAGGGAGGTAGTGTATCAAAATAAAATTTGAATCCGGTATTAGTTGTTTGATCATAGTGTCATGTTAATGATTCCAAAAGAAAGAAAGATAGAATTGATTTATCTTTTTCTATTAATAGAAAATTTGTTTTAGGCAATTTGCAACAATATGGAGAATTTGTTAAAGTTGTGGGTCCCGCTTTTTGTTGCAAGGTTTGGAGACAGGTAAAGTTTGTTCCCTTGAATGGTGCAAGCCTCAAACACGTGGCACCATATCATTATTTACGTGGCACCTGCATGCGCCTGCCACGTCACACTCTCAAGGAAAGGTATAATGGAAAACGTACTACTCCTTTTCTTTTCAACTTCAAATGTTAATATTCCCAGTTTTAAAATAAACGTCTGACAGAGGTATGATACATGATTTCCTTTTAAAGATATGACATTAAAATTATTTTCTTGGAAAATATAAAATCGTTTAAAAAATATCTCCGCAATTCTCTTGAACTTTAAGCAATTTGAGTTACAAAAAAGGTCTGATCAACAATTCATTAGAGCAAGTATATACATAATTAATTTGCTTGAATCAAAATCAAATAGTAAAGCGAGAATCTGAGATCCGCGCATTTATAAGTGTATATAAGTTAGCATGTATCGATCGACATGTCTGCTTAAACAAATATCTAAGCAGACAGCTGTCGATTGAAATAATCTCACAGTAACTTATCTAGTAGCTTATCTAATGGAATTCCCATGAAAACAACTTGAAAATCGCCTAACCCAAGCTCCCAAAATTCAAAACTAGAGAAATATAGCTAAAATTTGACTTTTAGAAATAACTACTGCTCAGGAATAATACCACTTTGCGATCACAACTTATTTAATCCTCAGTCATGATGAGCATGTCACACATCTCTTCATGATTGCAAGCCTCCTTTCCTGATCACGGAGGGTGATTTGATTGTGCTTTGCGATTGCAGCTATAATTGCGATCACAATGAAGAAAGCAAGCACCAAATATCAACAATTCACATAAGGCAGAAAAATTATGAAATGGACCCTCTGGATTTGTTCGAAATATCGTACACATAAATCATATATATAACCCCACTAAATTTGATGTTTCGAACTCAGTGAAATTGTCAAAAATCTAATCGAGGTCTTCTTGACTCGAAACTCAGTAAGCCTCAATTAAACTAATTTAAGACACTCAAAATATCAAAATGCTAACGAGACACCGAAAAATTATACAAAAAAAAGCTCATTTTAGAACTAAAATCACCTCACGGAACCAAGGGAACTATCATAAATCTAATTCGAGCACCTAAACTCAAAATATTGACCAAAGTCAAACCTAAATCAAACCTTAACTTAATTTTCAACTTCGGACCTCAAATCCACATATTGGCTCCAAATTTGATTCGTACAACTCTCCACGATCAATTCCCACATTTTAAAATTGTTAAAATCGATGAAATTTTGTTCTGAGACTCAAATCTCCAAATGACCCCAAAAACTCAAATTAAGCAATTTAAGTCTTTAAAACTCAACTTTTCACAAAATTTTCATAAATCAACTTTCAAAACCAATCAAATAGGACTTCGATCAACTTTCAGAAGACATAAAATGATAATTTTATCAAAAATATCAAAAATGACCTTCAGGATCCTTACATCATGAGATATCCTTAAATGATTTTAATTGTTCAACTTTATTACACTTTGACATATATGTTTAGTCTTCCATTTAGTATTTAGCCAGGTCAAGGATTTTCAAATGCCAATCACATTCAGGATGTAAATTTGAGATGTGACAGTTGTGATCTTTTTGAAGGATAATTGAGAATGTGACAGTTGTGACCTTTTCGAAGGATTGTGATTTTTTTTAAGGATATTGACATTTTTGATAACAAATAATAGACATATGTTCATACTATCCTTTATTGACTATAACTAGTGAGATTTTCTCACATATTTAAACTATGCATTTTTAAGTTTTCTATTCTTCTCTTCTTGAAAAACTCAAGTGTGATTTGTAGTTGTTGAATGAGTTTGAAGTTTAGTGAAATTTTTGCACCCCTTAACTTATTGTTAATATAATACAACACTCTTAACTAAAAACACCCAATTTAGTATATCTTTTTTATTTGATATTTATATTTATTTGTTTATGATATATTAAAAATAAGAACTCCAACAATATAATAATAATTAAACAATGAATTATAGGGGAGGGAGGACAATGTATATTTAAGAGATTTTAAGAGTAATTTTTTTAATTTTCACGTATCACAATTAATTTTAAAAAGAGAAAAGGTCAAAAAAGAAAAAAGAGAAGAATATAAATCTAAGTGGAGGTCATAGAGAATTGCCATATATCACTTTATTTATATCTAGTTTTATATTAGAAATAGATGGACATATTTTTGGATATTGATTTCATAATTTTAGTATGCGCACCTTTAATAATCACAAGAAAGTTTATATCCATTATTCATAAGAACTTATACTTTATTATTCTACTTATATTTTTTATTTAATAGTATTAATATTATTTTAAAAATAATACACTATATGATTTGACATTCACATGCAACGGACCTACTTCTAAACTAGTTTTCATATAAATACCAAGTGAAGAAAAGCTGGAGCAGGTAGAAAACTTAAAAGAAGTCGACCGTACTTTTTTAATCAAATACTAACAAAAGTAGAATTAAAGAAAAGATTGCCAAGTGTTAATGTGAGGAGGACTACTCACTTTGACACAATTTCTTCAACTCTGGATTAAGTGTTGATGAAGTAAAAAAGGTTGATTGTTTTGGACGAATCTTCGGATGATTTGTTACGTTAGTAATTCACACTTGTTTTGGTTTGCATTAACAATGAAATGTACCACTCTGCAACTAAATTTTGGAATATGTTATTTACTCATCAATTCCTTACTTGCCACTTCTTACACAGAGTAAAATGGAAGCAAAGATTTTCTCTTCATTCCATGCATTGGATTGTTCAAATGTCTCCATTTTCCTATTTACTCATAAATTTGTATACTTGAATCCAAATTAACAGAATAATGTTGAAGGAGTAGAGATAGGGGAAAGATTTAATAAGAAAAGATGTTAGTAATTGGGGTTGACAGAGGATGTTGCTTAACGCATGTTCCATATGTTTAAACTCCACCTCGTACTTGGAGTCAGATACTAGCACACTTCTACACACGTGACGCTTGAGTCTCCTCCAAGCCAAAATCATAACACTTTTCCCCTTAGTGGCACACCCAACATTTTCGTCTAGTGTGGTCATACTTTTAGAACATCAATGAATAAATTTTATATCAATAATGTTCAACAATTGATATATATCAAACTATTTATATTTAACTTATATATTTAAAAAGCAATTCAACAAAGAATAATCATCTGATCACTCTTGAGTGAATGTAACTCCACCCTTGTTCCCCATCCCATATCCACTATTATTAAATCCAATAATTTACTTATCTGATTTTGGGAATAATTATTTGAGAGTATACCATTAACAATTTTATTCACTCACATGTACAATGCTTCTTTTTCATGAAATGTTTAAGCTTTTAGCTAGAGATCTACATATTACTATTTTTATTTCCTTTATTATATGAATATCTTATTATAAATGTTTATTTTTATATTTCATGATCATTTACTAAATTAGGATAGAATTAATTTTTTTATTTTACTCCTATCATTAATATGATCTTTAAATAAATTTATAAACTCAAAAATTTCTTTTTTTAAAAGGCTAATTAATTATTTTCACATTCGAACTAGTCGAGTAACACTAGTGCCGTATTATAGAAAAGAATCCAAATATGATAATACAATACAAGTTGAATGTGAACTAACTATTACTTATATTTTATGTATATTTTTTCTAATTTAATTTAATGTGCATTGATATAAATAAGAGAAAATAACCAAATGTCCCCCAAGCCTATTAGTCAATTCTCAACTACACACTTATACTTCACGAGGGTCCTATTACCCCCTAATTTTTTAAAAAAATAGAATATATACCACCCTAAAATCAAACAACCATATTCTTAATATGTAGTGATGTGCACTCACTGCCAATTGTCATTTTTAACTTTTTATATTTATCTTTCTCTCTTTATCTTATTTATCATTAATTACAAAAAAGTCTTTTATTTAATTTATTTTATTTTTCTCTTTGTTCTTCATTCCCTTCTTCCAACTCAATCACTAGGCAAAAAAAAAAAAAATCAGAGTCATCTTCGTCATAATTTTTCATCACCATTTGCCATTCTTTAGGCAACTTAAGCTTAATTACCCGTCTGTCTTTTTATCTTTGGAATATTTTATTATGATCCTTTTTTGTCTTCATCAAACCAAATTTACAATTATTTTTTTACGAGTTGTCAATGGTTAAAATCTTGGGTAACCAAACAACAATATCTACAAATTGAAGGTATGATTTGAAGGTTGATGAATGTTACTGATTCAAAATTTGTATAAAATAATTGAAAGAAGAGAAAAATATTTTGTGTTGAAATTTCTTGGTCAATGGTGAGACAAATCGTGAAAAATATATTAAAAATTGGGTGAGAAGAGGGGGCTATAATGGTGGTAGTGGTGATGGTTTAAGATGGCATAAATGATGATGGGTTAAGTGTCGAATGAGAAGAAAGAGAGGACAAAATCATGACAATTGTAGATACACATAAAATGAGTCATGAAAATTCGATATTAGATTCATCCTCCGGTGATTTCATTGACGGCTCAAAATCATCATGGATTAGAAAATTAATTTGACCCCGATTTGAGAAACCCTTCTCTCTTCCTCATTCTTTCTCTCTCTAAAATTTTCATGAATAATTTATAAATTGAGTTTTTGATTTTTCACGAGTTTTTGGAGAAAATAAAAAATTCATTTTTAAAATATAGAAGAATTGCTTTGTTTCAGTTCCTTCGTATGAGTTTTTGATTTTTCATAAATTTTTGGAGAAAATAAAAAGTCCATCTTTAAAAATATAGAAGAATTGTTTTATTTCAGTTCCTTCGAATAAGTTCAAAAATAAAAACATAATTACTTCTCTTTGACTTTATTATTTTTGAGTCCATGATTTAAAAAATTATTATTCATAAAATGTATTAATATTTGATAATTTTTATACCAACATTCATTGATAAAGTTTTAACAATAGTAATGGTGAAGAAGGTATAGTTGTTTAGGTAAATAAGAGAAAGAAAAAAAAAGAGAAAAAAATCAAAAATAAAAAAAATGAGTAATGGTGAAGAAGGTATAGTTGTATATGTAAATAACAAGAGAAAATGAAAAAGAAAACAAAAGAGGAAAAATTGAAAAAAAGAAAAGAAAAGGTAACTCACTCTGTCAAAGAGAGTGAAATGCACTCTCTATGCCAACTCAACATTTAAGAGATTATTTATTCCATTTTAAAGTAGTTCAGGGGGTAATAGGACTCCCGTGAAGTATAAATATATAGTTGAGAATTGACTAATAGGTTACGGGTTCATTTGACTATTTTCTCATATAAATAAAGAACAAAATAGTAAAATTAATTAATGTATTAATAATTTCTTAATCATCGTGTAAAATAAAAGAATGTTCATATAATATGAAATGAAGGGATATTATTTGTTTATATTTTCAGTACATCTCCTTATTTACAGGTTTGATTTTTGTTTTCCGTAAACCAAATACATATATCATATTAGAATATGTGGGCATTTTATTTAAAAATTTAGACCATTAAAAAATACACTTTTATTAACTTATTATATTTTTCATAGAATAATTCAAAATTAATACCCAAAGGCGGAACTGATGAATACAATAACAATATATCTAGTTAAATTCGACAAATGAAATTTGAGAAGAATAAAAAATACAGATTTTACTATTACCTCAAAGATAGAAAGACTGTTTTCGAGAGGAAATGAATGACAAGATAAAAATTAACATCAACTTGTACTTGGGTGTTTTAACTAGGTTTAGTTCATTTTAAATTCCATATTTATAATGAGCTGACTGTGTCCCCACATGTAACCCTTACACTGGATACTTCACTCAATTTTCAGTAAAACCTTTTTCATACCCAAAAAGGAAAATAGTCAAGAATACTCGTATGCTAAATATTAAAATAATAACATTCTTTTCATCATCTAAATATTTGCATTTAAGAGCTTTGGTAAGTAAAGAAGTGCCTAAATTTAATTATCTTATCCCAAATCAATAAATTTGGTAAGCATTTAAGAGCTCATTGCTTTTTATATTTGTTCACAAGCAGGTATAAATGAAAAATATTTTTCTGAAGATAAAAAGGTGTGAAAGTGAGTCCTTGAGAAAAACACTAAGCAAATGATGGAATAGTCAATCATTCTCATCCAATGTAATTACAGAAATACCTTGCTGGGTTGGATTGATGTATGGTGTTTTTTGCTCATGCATAAACAGTAAGGCATATAGTACAAATGAACATACCACAATATCCTCAATCAAACAAACATAAAACATACACATCAATCACACATATTGTTGACTTGATCAATTTATATACAAATTAAATTATAATCAGAAAACAATTATGTTAGGATAGGGATTAAGTTGCTTAATTATTAGGTAGGTGGAGATAAAAAGAAAGTGAATTAATTGGAAGAGCGTGTAAGCAAAAGAGATTGCTTTTTGCTCCCTTGTTATGAGACAATTGCCTTTACGTGCATGGTAAGTGTGCTCTTTTACCATTCCATTTTATTGACCAACTCATTATGCTACTACAACACATTATACTTTTCACACGTCATGCCCCAATCTCATTGATTTTTTTTGTTTTATCTGATCAAATATAATTGGACTTGTATTTGAAATTTGGAAAACATCCACAACCTTATTTTCACTTTCATTATTTTTTTTTTCAAATTTATCCATTTTTATTTTAATAAAAATAACCCATTAAATTATATTTTATGTTTAAAATCATATTTCAAGTTTTTTTTAAACAAAAATTACATTAAAAAATCAATTATTATTTACAAAATAATAACCAAACACAACTCTATCTTCAATTCTAATTTAAAAATTATCAAACAAAGTGAAAAATATTTGTAATAATATGTAGTAGCTATGAGATCTAATCCATGACATTATGTGAATATTTATTTTGAGATATTATTTTTTAAAAAGAAAATTTGATTGTATATTTGAAGTAAATTAGTTGAGTTAAGTGATTTTGCTAGTTTTTAGAAATTGTAAGTTATAAATCACATTTAAAAAAAAAATTTAAATTTTAAATATTTTTTGCAAAAAGTATGATAATAGAGAACTCTAACTCCCACTTCAATTTTGAAAATTTCAAATAAAATAAATGGCCAAACTCCCACTAAATACATACAAAACAACCATATTATATGGATATTTTATAAAGTATAAAATTTGTCCCTTATTTTATAATCACCTACTAAATTAGGATAAAATTAATTATTTTTTTTAAAATTTTCCCCTATCATTAATATGATGTTTGAAAATTTAAACAAATTTATAAACTCAAGAATTTCTCTTTTTAAAAGGTTAATTAATTACTGCTCTCACATTCAAAATTAGTGGAGTAATAGTATTGCCACATTATAAAAATAAATAAATTAAAAAGTGATAATACAATCCAAGTTGAATGTGAATAATTTCCAAATTATTTTTTTAACTTAAATTAATGTATATTGATATGAATAATAAAGTTGATTAGTGTATTAATAATATTAATGAAGTAAGAAAGGTAATGGTAAAAAAGAAGCAAAACCAAAGGGATAAGATTGAAGATGTGGAATGCAAATCTCATTCTTTATCACTTTTAGTATTAAAGTTTTGGTGGTGGTGGGGAGGAATGAATACTGCAATCCCTTTGGGTCTACTTAATTATATTATTGTTAAGCTGCTACTTATATAACTGAAATGATCTAAAAATGTGTTTGAAAATGTGCTTCGAAAATATTCAGAATCATAATTTTTATATATCTCAAAATTCGTGCGTGATATTAAAAATCTGACTTCATATTCGCGTCAGGAGGAAAAATGGAGTGAGAAATGGGTATAACCTCGATCTCGATTTTAGAGCCAACGAATCGCAATTTCATTTTCTCAAAATTTCAATTTCCAAAATCGATCCGTGACGGTGCCTTGACGCGCAACAGTCGCAAACCTGTGTAAATCTTGCCTCTACGACAGGCCCGCATCGCGGACATGTGTATTTTGTTGCCAGTGATTATTATCTCGATCCAAGGCTTTTGGGTCTTAGGCCCAAGTCCTATTATGCGTGAAAATACCTATACTTAACCATATTTCACCCTTATATTATCCAACACTTCCCCAAAACCCTCTCAAACACTTAGACAATATTTCATCCCAAATTTCAAATCCCAAAACTCATCCGGATCTCAAGGTTCTCAATTATGCTTCAAGTCTCCATTTCAAAACTTCTTTAAGAAATTCTCCAAAGCTATGGTATGTGGGTTTCTTTCATGGTTCCTTTCACCCATGATGCCCAAGCTTCTTTTTACCTAAAATTGCATGATTTAAAGTTGATTTATTCATGAGACTTACTTATTATGAATTTCACTGCACACTATGTTGGGGTTTCATGAAATTGTGATTGTTTTAGCATGTTTTGAGCTATGGATCTAAGATCTATAGTGAGATTTGATGAAGGATTTTGATGTATATTGCTTGGGGGTGTTACCAAGTATCTATTGATGGTTTTGCATTGAATTTTCTAGCATGATAACACTCTTGAATTGCATGATTTTACACTAGCACTACATACCCGCCAAGTGTTTGATAAAATGTCCGGTTATGGTTTCTTGTCCAATGCATGTCTTATGAGTTGAATGACTATAATAATATTGGGAATTGACCAAGCCTCACTCGGGAGGTTGTAGGCCCGGGTAACTATGTTGAGGGGTTTGTACCTCGATCGCCTCGCTCGGGAGGTGGTAGGCCCATGTAACTAGGTCGAGGGCTTTGTACCTTGATAACCATGTTGGGAGGTTTGTACCTCATAAATCATGTTAGGGGGTTTGTACCTCATTAACCACATTGAGGGGTTTGTACCTCATTTGCCTCTCCAAGGAGGTGGTAGGCCTTGGATATTCAGTAATAATGATCTCTCATTACATATGTATATGTTCTATATAAGCATGATTTACTTCACTCATCTTCCATGCATGCCATATTATTATATGCTACTCATTGCCTATGCTTATGCATTTTAGATTACATTACTTATCTCTTCTTCCATTGCATCCTACATACTTAGTACATTCAAATGTACTAACGCATACTCTATGCCTACATGATGTCACTATTTAGGAACCAGAGCCCTACTTGAACATCTTCCTCCACGTTACGATTTCTCTCAAGCTCTTTGGTGAGTCCTCCATTTTGGGGATGATATTTATGATCTCATGCCATGTTCTAAGACTATCTTTCTTTTATGTATATATTTTGACTATGAAGGTGAGCCTGGTGTTTGTCTTGGCCCCCACTCTTATCTATGTAGTAGAGATGTTGTTGGACATGTTATGTATTAAGTCTTGACTCTCTTGTTTTGATGCTTATGTTATGAAAGTATCCCTTAGCCCTTTATCCCTTATTTATACTCTTATTATGTTGTTTAATTGCTTTTGCGACCAATGATGTGCAAAGATATGTTAAGAGGCTTGTTTAGGATCCCTTGGGGTTCCCCATTCGCCGTGTCATGTCTAGGCCCTAGGCTTGGACCGTGACAAACTTGGTATCAGAGCACTAGGTTTTTAATGATCCTCAACGTCCAACACACTGCGTCAATTAGAATCTTGTTCCTGGTTGTGTTGTGCACCACAACTATGAGCAAGAGGCGTTTAGGAAATGTTTCCCTTCTTCATGTCCTAAGTCATGCTATAGTGTTAAAGTAAGGTTCCCACCCCCCTAATGATTGTTCTTTGCTATTCTAGATCATGCCTAACACAAGAGGAAGGAGAGCCCGCACTCCCGAGGAACAACTGACTCATGGTGAGCTTCGGGATGCTCTCACTTTGCTAGCACAAGTTGTGGCTAACCAAGCTAACTAAGGGCCCAAGCCCCTCATGCTCCCACACCGACATCTCGGGTGAGAGACTTTATGAGGATGAATCCCCCAAAATTCTATAGGTTAAAGGTGGATGAGGACCCTCAAGAGTTCCTTGATGAGGTCTACAAGGTTTTGTCTATTATAAGTGTTAGATTGGAAGAGAAGACGGAGTTGGCGGCTTACCAACTAAAGGGGGTGGCACAAATGTGGTTTTATCAATGGAAGGATGAGAAGGGAGTCAATAATGTGGTGCTTTAGGAGGAGTTCAAGGCGGTTTTTCTTAATCGATTCTTCCCTCTTGAGCTTAGGGAAGCCAAATTGGTGGAGTTTATGAATTTGAGACAAAGGTCTTTGAGTGTGAGAGAGTATGCCCTCAATTTCAATCAACTCTCTAAATATGCTTCTCACTTGGTTGCCGACCAAAGGTCCAGAATGAACAAGTTCGTGATGGGTGTATTCGATTTGGTGAGTGAGGAATGTCGGTCTGCTATGTTGATTGGTGACATGGATTTGTCCCGTTTGATGACCTCTACCGAACAAACGGAGGAGGAGAAGTTGATGAAGAAAAGGGTCATGAGGCTAAGAGGGGCCGTTTTGAGGGAAAATTCCATAGTCGAAAGGGTGACTGGTTCCATCAAGGCCGAGGGCCTTCTCATGTATTTAAAAAGAAAGTTTCCAATGACTTTCCAATGACTCAAGGTGTTGGTGGTGTGTTTCCTAATGGCGGGAGTCCAAAATGTTGTAGGGATCATAGCGGCCCGTGCTTGAGGGATACTAATGCTTGTTATGGTTGTAGGTAAGTTGGGCATAAGGTGATGGATTGCCCTTGAAATCGCAACAAGGGTAAGGAGGTTCGTCTAGAAGGTGCTAATGCAGTTCCTTTGGGGAGAGCTGGCCGACAAGATGGTTCCCCAAGACACAATCGGTTCTATGTACTCCAAGGGAGGCAAGGGGTTGAGGAGGTTCCTGATGTCGTCATTGGTATGTTAAAAGTCTTTGATTTTGATGTGTATGCATTGATTGATCCGGGTGGCACTCTTTCTTTTGTTACCCACTTTGTTGCCAAAAAGTTTCACGTTGAGCCCGAATTGTTGTGTGAGTCATATGAGGTATCTACTTCTATTGGTGCATCTATTATTGCTAGAAAGGTCTATAGAAATTATCCCACTTGCATCTTGCATAAAATATTGCCTTGTGATCTTGTTGAGTTGGATATGGTTGATTATGATGTCATTCTTGGGATGGATTGGTTGCATGCTTACTATGGCTCTATTGATTGTAGAACCCATAGGGTCAAATTCCAATTCCCAAATAAACCCGTTCTTGAGTGGAAGAGTCATGATGTGGTGGTCAAATTTATTTTTTTTTCTTGCATTTTTTTCCGTTAGTTGATCTCTAAAGGAATTCCCAAATAAACCCGTTCTTGAGTGGAAGAGTCATGATGTGGTGGTCAAAGGTAAGTTCATCTCTTGCATTAAAGCCCGTAAGTTGATCTCTAAAGGGTGTCTCTACCATCTTGTGAGGGTTAGGGATGTGGTGTCCAAGGTCCTTCCCATAGAGTCGGTTCTGGTGGTAAATGAGTTCCTTGATGTCTTTCCAATTGACCTTCTCGGTGTTCCTCCCAAAAGAGAAATAAATTTTGGTATAGACCTCCTTCCCGATACTCAACCCATTTCTATTTCCCCTTACCGCATGGCCCCGGTGGAGTTAAAAGAATTGAAGGAGCAATTAAGGGACTTGTTGGAGAAGAGTTTTATAAGACCTAGCCAATCATCTTGGGGTGCACCAGTGTTGTTTGTGAAGAAGAAGGATGGGTCCCTTAGAAATAAGTTGTATGCTAAATATGAGAAATGTGAATTTTTGCTAGGTCATCTGGTGTCGGGGGATGGCATTAAGGTGGATCCTAAAAAGATAGATGTGATTAGAAATTGGCCTAGACCATTGACCCCATCAGATATTAGGAGCTTCTTGGGCTTGACGGGTTACTATCGGTGGTTTGTGAATGGGTTCATTTCTATTGCTTCTCCCATGACTATGTTGACTCAAAAGAAGGCTAAGTTTGTGTGGATTGACGAGTGTGAAAAGAGTTTCCAAATATTGAAAGAAAAGCTTGTGTTCGCTCCTATATTGTCACTATTGGAAGGGCTAGAGGGGTTTGATGTGTATTGTGTGCTTCTAGAGTTGGTTTGGGTTGTTTTCTAATGCAAAATGGTAAGGTGACATAAAAAGAATTATCCTACTCATGATCTCGAATTAGCTGCCGTGGTATTTGCATTGAAGATGTGGTATCATTATTTGTATGGGGTGCATGTTGATCTGTTCATCGATCATAAGAGTCTCCAATATGTCTTCACTCAAAAAGATCTCAACTTGAGATAAAGAAGGTGGTTAGAACTTCTTAAGGACTATGATATGAGTGTGCACTATCACCCCAGTAAGGCTAATGTGGTGGCTGATGCATTGAGTAGGGTGTCTATGGGTACCCTAGCTTATGTTGATGATGGTGGTAAAGAGGTAGCTAGAGAGGTCCATCAGTTGGCTAGATTTGGGTTAGGTTGGAAGAGGTTGATAATGGTTGTGTTGTTGTTGATGATGGTTCTAAATCCTCATTGGTTGAGGAGGTGAAAGTTAAGCAAGATCTTGATTCTGTTTTGTTAGAATTGAAGGCATTGGTAAAAGATGGTAAGGTGGAGGTTTTCTCCCAAGGGGGAGATGTTGCCCTTAGATACCAAGGTAGGTTGTGCGTGCCTTCTGTTGATGCCTTGAGAGAAAAGATTCTCAATGAGGCTCATGGTTCTTCCTATTCTATTCTCTTTGTTCTACTAAGATGTATAAAGATTTGAGAGAGGTGTTTTGATGGGGAGGTATGAAGAAAGACATTGTTGAATTTGTTTTTGGTTGTCATAGTTGGCAACAAGTCAAAGCCGAACATCAAAGGTTGGGTGGCCTAACCCTAGACATAGAGATTCCTACTTAGAAGTGGAAGGATATTAATATGGATTTTGTGGTTGGGTTGCCCAAGACTAGAAAAGGTTTTGATTCTGTTTGGGTTGTGGTTGATAGGATGACAAAACCGGCTCACTTTCTACGGTTAAAACCACAGATAGGGTTGAAGATTATGCTAGGTTGTATATTCATGAATTGGTGAGGTTTCATGGGGTTCCTTTGTCCATTATATCGGATTGTGGTGCTCAATTTACTTCATGTTTTTGGAGGTTCTTTCAAGGTATAAGAGTTAAACTTAATACGACCTCTCACCCTCAAACGGATGGCCAAGCCGAAAGAACTATCAAATACTTGAGGATATGCTTAGGGCTTATGTATTGGAGCTTAAGGGTAGTTGGGATGATCATCTTCCATTGATTGAGTTTGCCTATAACAATAACTTTCATTCTAACATCGATATGACCCCTTTTGAGGCTCTCTATGGTAGACATTGTAGATCATCGCTTGGGTGGTTTAAAGTTGGAGAGGTGGCTATGTTGGGACTAGATCTGGTTATAGAGGCTCTTGAGAAGGTTAGAATGATTAGAGAAAGGATGAAAATGGCCCAAAGTCGTCAAAATTCCTATGCCGATGTGAGGAGAAGGGGTCTTGAATTCAAAGTTGGTGATTAGGTTTATTTGAAGGTGTCACCGATGAAGGGTGTAGTTTATTTTGGTAAGAAGGGCAAGTTAAGTCCAAGATATATGGGTCCTTATAGGGTGATGAGGAGAATTGGAAAGGTAGCTTATGAGTTGGAATTGCCTAGTGAAATAAATTTGGTTCATTTGGTCTTTCATGTATCCATGTTGAGGAAATGTATGGGAGACCCTAATGCTATTGTGCCTCTTGATGTTGTAAGTGTTATTGAAGACAACTTGACTTATGAAGAGGTTCCAATTTAGATTTTGGATAGACAAGTGAAGAGGTTGAGGAACAAGGATGTGACTTCCGTTAAGGTCCTTTGGAGGAATCAACAAGTTGAAAGTGCTACATGGAAGACTAAAGCGGACATACAAAAGCGATATCCTTATTTATTCCACTCTATTCAAGCCTAAGGTACTAACTCTAAGTCCCCTAAGTGATTTCAAGTCTAAGTTCAGCCCATGACATTTGCATGCATTCATGTCTAGATTGAGAAGTTCATGATGATTTTTACACTTATGTTGAGATTTTAAAATGATGCATAAGTGCATAGTTGCATCCTTATGTGGGCTGAAATTGCCATGTTTATGTCTCTTATATACATTTCTTTGATATTCGGGGACGAATGTTTCCAAGGAGGAGATATAGAAACGACCCCAAAAGTGCCTGAAAATGTGCCTCGAAAATGCCCGAAATCATAATTTCCATATATCTCAAATTTCATGCTTGATATCGAAAATCCAACTTCATATTCTTATTCAGGGGGTAACATTGAGTGGTAAATGGGCCTAACTTTGATTTTAGAGCAAACAAATTACAATTTTATTTTGCTTAAAATTTTGATTTCCAGAATCGATCTGCGATGGTACCGCGATGCGCAACAGTTGTGGACCTGTCTAAATCTTGCCTTTGTGATAGGTCCACATTGCAGACCAGAGGCGGACCTGTGTATTTTGTTGCCAATGATTTTTATCTCAGTCCAAGGCTTTGGGTCTTGAGCCCAAGTCCTCCCATGCGTGAAAATACCTATAATTAGTCATATTTCACCCTTATATCATTCAAGACATTCCCCAAAACCCTCTCTAACACTTAGACAATATTTTATCCCAAATTCCAAATCCCAAAACTCATATGGATCTCAAGGTTCTCAATCAAGCTTCAAGTCTCCATTTCAAATCTTCTTCAAGAAATTCTCCTAAGCTAAGGTATGTGAGTTTCTTTCATGGGTTCCTTTCACCCATGATGCCCAAGCATCCTTTTACCTAAAATTACATTATTTAACGTTGATTTACTCATGGGTCTTACCTATTATGAATTTCACTGCACACTATATTGGAGTTTCATGAAATTGTGATTGTTTTAGCATGTTTTGAGCTATGGATCTAAGATCTATTGTGATATTTGATGAAGCGTTTGGATGTATATTGCTTGAGGTGTTACCAAGTACCTATTGATAGTTTTACATTGAATTTTCTAGCATGATAACACTCTTGAATTGTATGGTTTTACACTAGCACTACACACCCGCCAAGTGTTTGTTAAAATTTTTGAGGGTGTTACCAAGTATCCATTGATGATTTTACGTTGAATTTTCTAGCATGAAAACATTCTTGAGTTCTATGGTTTTATACTAGCACTACACACCCTCCAAGTGTTTATTAAAATATCCGATTATGGGTTCTTGAGGAATTGAAGGTCCAATGCATGCCTTATGAGTTGAATGACTATATGATGATGAAATGAATGTATATATATGATATTATCTCTATAGTGTTGGGAATTGACCAAGCCTCACTCTGGAGGTTGTAGGCCCGGGTAACCATGTTGAGGGGTTTATACCTCGATCACCTCGCTCGGGAGGTGGTAGGCCCGTGTAACTAGGTCGAGGGGTTTTTACCTTGATAACCATATTGGGGGATTTGTACCTCATCAACCATTTGGGGGTTTTTTACCTCATCAACCATATTGAGGGGTTTGTACCTCATTCGCCTCTCCAAGGAGGTGGTAGGCCTTGAATATTAACTAATAATGGTCTCCCCTTACATATGTATATGTTCTATATAAGCATGATTTACTTCATGCATCTTCCATGCATGCCATATTGTTATATGCTACTTATTGCCTATGCTGATGCATTTCGATTATGTTAGTTATCTCTTTTTGCATTGCATCCTACATACTCAGTACATTCAAATCTACTAACGCATACTCTATGCCTATATGATGTCACCATGTAGGAACCAAAGCCCCACTTGAGCAACCTCCTCCACGTGGCTAATACGATTTCTCTCAAGCTCTTTGGTGAGTCCTTCATTTTGGGGACGATGTTTATGAACTCATGTCACATTCTAAGACTATCTTTCTTTTATGTATATATTTTGACTATGAGGGTGAGCCTAGTTGTTTGTCTTGGCCCCCACTCTTATCTATGTTGTAGAGGTGTTATTGGACATGTTATGTATTGAGCCTTGACTCTCTTGTTTTGATGCTTATGTTATGAAAGTATCCCTTAGCCCTTTTCCCCTTATTTCTACTCTTATTATGTTGTTTAATTGATTCCGTGACCAATGATGTGCAAAGATATGTTAAGAGGCTTGTTTGGGGTCCCTTCGGGTTTCCCATTCGCCGTGTCACGTCTAGGCCCTAGGCTTGGGTCGTGACAATAATCAAACCAAAGATATATTGTATTTTAGCACCTAATCGAGAGGTCGTAGAAAGGAAAAGCTAGTTTCATTACAACTTGTTAATTTGTACACATGAATTTAAGATGATATATTAAGATTAGTAAATTTTCTCTATTGGTGAACTTCATTTTACATATAAAATGTTAGCAGGACATGAAGGTTCATTTTAGTAGAGTAATATATAGTTTATGGGGAAAATAATGAGCACTCAAAGTTTAAAGTAATCAGCTTCCAAATGTATATTTCCTGAAAAGCACTAAACTTTTTTCCCTTTCTCCCATTTTGAGTTTTTTGGACCCGTTTTCAGTGGTACCTAAAGTTATTATTATACTTCAACTCTGTTTATTGGAAAAATGGTAATGTAAAATTTGTATGACAGTTCATTAGTTTTGATCATTAGCAATCAAATAAATAAGGCAAGTAAAAACAGTATCATATGAAGCTTTTGAGTCCATAATAAATCTGAAAGTTCAATCCAAGAACGTCAGTCTTAGGTCTGGGAATGATCCAGTGAAGTAAATAAGATTATACAAAGATTTAATGAATAAGGAAAACTTGTAACACAACAAATGTGAATATATTGCCATTCCATTTCTTGGGATCAAAATGCCTTTATAAATGAATGCATCTATAAGCTGCAATGGTGAAGCATCGACCAATAAAAAAAATACTTCATTAGAGCCCTAAATTACTGACACCAATGAATGTTGGCCACATGGTAGTGTCGTTATTGGTGCCAGTCAGTATTCTCCTATTGTATTCGGGCTATTATAGAGCTGATCGACTTTCATATCAAGCCATTGAAGCAGCCGCCAAAAAACTCTGAGGAAATATGCTAAAGAGCGTACTCCTTAGTTTCTACTCTTTGTCTATTCTAAAAGTAAAAATAGAAAAATTGATTTGATCTGACACCCATTTGGCTCCTCGCAGAGTATAACTCCCATCCAAATATTTTTTTAGGAAATGGGGCAACACATTCAGTAAGTGTTCATTGCTAAGTGATCACTCGCTATCTAGCCGGAGAAGATAGTCCAGAAGCATCCTCTCTCCCTGCAACAACCAAGACAAGATAGGATGATTTATTGAATTTTTTTTGCCTAGAGAAAGCTATCAGAAAGCAAGTCATGAATGAGCTAATAATGACTAGTGTAATACCCCAGAAGTTGGAAAGCTGCAATAAGGAGAAAATTGCAGAAATTTGTTCTAAAGCATGTTTTACAAGTCACATTTATGGGCCTTATATTAAATCACGGGTTGTGGAGATGCTCGTGGATGGAATCTGAGACTTGAATTTTTTTTTGAAAATGTTAGGTTTCATAAGGATGAGCTACAGCCCAAAAATGGAATTACGCTCCATAGAATGAGATCATAGAAGTGGTCTTGAATTTTGAAATTTTACAAGTTGTAGTACCTTGATTATTAACATGCAGAATGAGTCTGTAAATGATTACACGAGTTGTAGGTGGGATTCATGGAACATCACAATATGTTTTTTTGGAAAATTCTGATGGTTCTACTAGAGGTGTTTACGGATCGTACAAGGGGACTATGTTATGTAGAAATGGTTTCATAGATGAGATCTTGCAACTCAGAAATTTGTCTGCTTTTTATGGACTAGACTCCACAATTTGTAAAAGGAACTACAGATCATAGATGGTCTTGTGAAATTTGTTTGATAGATTTTAATGGAGGATATTTTTTTATTTTTTCTACCTTCCTAATGTCATGCCCTAAGTTCATACCCTAGGCATGGTCGGCATCCAAAACTGTTTCTTATCCCAAGCAAACTACTTGGCCTATCTACTTTACTCAGCAGATGACTTAAGTGATAAATGGAAGGCCTGAATAATACAAACTAAAGATATTGTAATATCTGAATAAACTGAATAGTAGAAGTGTCTCAATAGCAATAGAAAACAAAAATTAAAACACCTGTCGTATAGCCTATGGAACCTCTAAATAGAATAATCTGAAACAACTACTGAGATAGGTCCACAATAGCCACAACTAGAAATAAATACTAAAATGAAAACACAGATAATGACTTCACAGCCTCTGACTTAGAAGAGGCCTCACCAATAGCGGGATGGATGATTGGTCCTCAAAGGAGTGTCTGCTGAGGAACTTTGTCACCTGTGTCTGCACATAAAATGATGTAGGTTGAAATGACATCATTACATGGAATGTATGGTATGTAAAATGGCCAAAATGAAAACTCAGGATAAGGCACTATGCTCAAAGAAACTAAAACATGTCCCAAAATAAGATAGTATAAGCAAAAAATATAGTACATACTAAAAATAGAACATATGCTGAAAGTCTGTATGTAGAAACTAGCTTACTTTAACTTGGGGAGTTTCTCTAATCGACAACCACCACTATGAGCTTCATGATGATACATCATCTTGCCCATGCTGCCAAAGCTGTCCCATACTTTGCCGGGGTAAGGAACGAAAATTAGGGGAGTGGATCCATCCCAAGATTGGGTCATCTCAGTGGCAACGAGGAGTTATACATTTGGGTACAATCCTATCCTACGCTGGCTATGTAGTTTATGTATTCAAGATATTATTACTCTCACTCATATCAGAGCTTAATACTACTCCCAAAATAGCTTCTATAATGCTTATACTCAAAAGAGTATTCTTGCTCAAAGTATTACTTTCTTCTCTTTGGGACTTAGCCCAACTTTAGCTTTTCTTAAACTTTCCTCAAGTTAACTCTTCTCTTTGATTGGATTTGCATCAATATAATGGGTCTCAAAACATAACTTTATTACTTCAGCTATCTTGTAAATATAGAAGTTTTTAATACTCCTCAAACTTGACTCAAAAATGTGAATGTAATAGTTTTTCATGAAATATACATGTGGCTCTCATAAATACAACAATAGTTGTGAATCTTGTGTCAATAGCTTAACTTAGCACTAAAATTAGTGAGGGTAATGATTTTTATCAAGAAAAATGCATGAACAAGTATTTTGAAGGAATTTACTTTTAATGGAGGAAAACGGATCTTAACTCAAAAGCATGAATCTTAGGTAAAGATTTGTAGTCAAAGATACTAAAACATATGTAGGATAAATTTTTGAGGGCCTTAAATACCTTGAAAATCAACTTCTTGAAAGAATTGAGGAGGATTCTTGAAAGCCCTAATTTTTTTTCCCTTTGAAACTACAGTCTAAGTTCTTGGAGTATTTTAATGTTAATGAGATGAAATAGTATGTTCTAGGGGTTTAATTAGGTGAAAACTGATAATTTAGGCTTAAAAGGGTGAGAAAAATTGAAAATATCCCTCTTTAAAATTGCAGATTGAGCCATATACGAGACCTCCCTATGACTCGTAGAAGCTTCCACAATTCATAGGAGAGCTTTTGTAAACTTTAGGACATTTTTGGGGTCTCTGGAACTTTCTACGATCCCCCTGATACGACTCGTAAAGGGTTCTATGACCCGTAGTTGAGTCTGTAAAGTCTGGGGCTGAAAATGAAGTTCTTTGAATTTTTCCATGAGATACTGATACGGATCATACTCCGATTTATGACTCATAACTGGGTCTCGTATTACAACTCTACACTGGCAGTCCTCATAAAATGACCATAACTTTTGACTCCGGACACCAAATGAGGTGAAACCAGTTGCATTGAAAACTAATTCAAAGAGCTTTCATTTGGTATGGAATTAGACTTCTAATTCTTTGTTTGTCAAGAGTTATGGCGGCTTAAAGTTGAACGTTCCATAATCTAACGCTAGAAGCTCATTTTATAGGAAAGTTTTGACTCGACTAAGTACTAGAGGTCTCTTATGACCCTAATACACTTCTCATATATAAGAGTGAGGTTCAAAATATTGGTACTTATGAGGATAGAGTTATAGGGTGTCATAATATTTCCCCCTTAGGATCATTCATCCTCGAATAAAGGTGAAACTGGGGAAATATATGCATGATTGCTACTCATGAACTATTTATTAATAAAAAGCTATCCAGATATCTTATTTCTCATATTTATGGATGTATCTCAACTCAACGATTAGAATAAGGAATATTACCTTCATTCTCATAATTGGAAGGCACGAATAGGTGAGGATATCTAGCTTTCATATCTGCCTCAACTTCCTAAGTGGCTTCCTCGGCGAACTGGTTCCTTCATAATACTTTAACAGAAGCAATCTCCTTGGTCCTCAATTTACAAACTTGTTGATCTAGTATCTGAACTGGGATCTCATCATATGTCAAGTTTTCTTTGACTCCAATACTCTCTACAGGCACAACTAGTGCGGGGTCTCCTAAACACTTCTTAAGCATAGAAATGTGGAATACTAGATGAACAGAAGCTAACTCTAGTGGCAATTCCAATTCATGTGCCATATTATCGATCCTACTAATAATCTGGTGTGGGAAAATATATCGTGGACTGAGCTTCCCTTTTTTCTCGAATCCCATAACTCCCTTCATCAGTGACATATTTAGGTACACCCAACCACCTACATCAAATTATAAATCCCTCCTTCTAACATCAGTATAAGACTTCTGTCAGCTTTGGGCCTAATGGACTAAATCATGTCCTATCAATCCTACCTCATCAACTTCAAACCACCCAATAGGTGATCTATACCTCCTCCCATAAAGGGCCTCATATGGTGCCATTTGTATGCTAACTTGGAAATTGTTATTATAAGAAAATTCAATCAAGGGTATGTGATGATCCCAGTTACCTTTAAAATCTAGAACACATGCCCTCAACATATCCTCAAGAGTCTATATGGTCCGTTCCACTTGTCCATCTGTCTGGGGATGGAAGGCTGTACTAAGATTCACCTTTGTACCAAGCCCTTTTTGAAAAGGCATCCAAAATTGTGCTGTGACCTGGGCTCCGCGATCAGAAATAATAGATATAGGGACCTTATGCAATCTAATAATCTCCTTAATGTAAAGTCTGGCATACTGTGTCAGTCATCTTGATAGGTAAAAATTGAGCCAACTTGGTCATTCAGTCTATTATTACCCATATCGAGTCATGATATCTATGGGATCAAGGTAAGATTGTTATGACGTCCATGTTAATCATCTCCCACTTCCACTCTGGAATCTTAATGTTTTTGGCCACACCACAAGGCCTTTGGTGCTCTACCTTAACTTGCTGGCAATTCGGGCATCTGGACACGAACTCTACAATGTCCTTCTTCATGCCACTCCATCAATAAACCTCTCATAAATCCCTATACATTTTTGTTGCACCTGGATGAATAGAGCCTCAGGCATTATGAGCCTCAAGCATTATGAGCCTCAGCTAGAATCCTATCTCTAAGGCTATCAACACTTGGTACACACAATCTGCCTTGGTATCTCAGGACTCCATCTCCCCCCTTTTACCAACACTAATACTTTTTGATTTTGAACATCTTCTTTTAGCTAAAGAAGGATAGGATCCCGATTATGCTTTTCTTTCACCTTTACCACTAAGGATGACTCTACCCTATTTTTGACAATAGCACCACCTTCGACAGAATCTTCAATTTGTACTCCCAAGATGCAGTGTATGCACTTCCTTAGCTAATTCTTTCTTTCCATCCTCAATATGTGTAGTGCTCCCATGGTCTACCTGCTAAGAGCATCAGAAACTATATTAGCTTTACTTGGTTGATAGAGGATGCTCATGTCATAATCCTTCAACAGCTCCAGCCATCTCCTCTGCCTTAAGTTCAGCTCTTTTTGGCTGAATACATACTACTAGCTTTTGTGGTCTATAAATACATCTACATGCCCACCATAAATATAGTGTCTCCAGATTTTGAGAGCAAACACTACAACAACAAGCTAAAGGTCATGAGTTAGGTAGTTTTTCTAATTAGTCTTAAGCTGTCTGGAGGTATATACTATCACCTTACCTCTCTGCATCAATATGCATCCCAACCCAAGTCAAGAAGCATCACAATACACCACAAAGCCCTCACCTCCCTCACGTAGGGATAAGATCAGAGTTGTAGTTAGCCTAGTATTTAACTCTTGCTCTTCTCACAAGCTTTTGACCATATGAACTTAACCTTCTTCTGAGTTCATTTAGTCAAGGGAGCTGAGATAGAAGAGAACCCCTATACAAAACGCCTGTAGTAACCTGCCAAACCTAAGAAACTCCTTATCTCTATTAGTATTGTGGGCCTTGACCAGTTCTTTACTACCTCAATCTTTTGAGAATCAACTTGAATACCTTCACCAGAAATAATATGACCTAAAAACACCATGGATGCCAACCAAAACTCATATATGGAAAATTTTGCATACAATCGTTGGTCCTTAAGGGATTGAAGGATAGATAAGATGGTCAACATGCTCCTCCTTGTTATGAGAGTAGATCAGGATGTTATCTAAGAACACAATGACAAACATATCTAGGTACGACCTCAACACCCTCATCATAAGATCCATGAAAGCCGTTGGTGCATTTGTCAGTGTAAATGACATGACCAAGAACTCATGTTGAGCATAGCGGGTTCTTAAAGCTGTCTTAGGGATGCCGCTCTCTCTAACTTTAAGCTGATAGTACCCAGATTTGAGGTCTATTTTGGAGAAACAAGTAGCATCCTAGAGTTGGTCAAATAGGTCATTAATTCTCAAAAGAGGATACTTGTTCCTTATTGTGACCTTATTTAACTGACGGTAATCTATACATATTCTAAAAGAACCCTTCTTTTTATGTATGAAAACAACTGGAGCACCCCAAGATGAGACACTTGGTCTAATGAAACCCTTATCTAGGAGGTCTTTTAATTGTATTTTTAACTCTTTTATTTCTTAAGGATCCATACGGTAGGGAGGAATAGATATAGTTTGAGTATCTAAGAGGGTATCTATCCCAAAATCTATCTCTCTATCAAGAGAGACTCTAGGTAAATCATCAGAAAAGACTTTTGGGAACTCATTCATGATGGGTACTGACTGAAAAGATGGTGTCTTGACACTAGAATCTTTGTCTCTGACTAGATGGTATATACACCCTTTAGAAATTAACTTCCTGGCTTTGAGATATGATACAAACTTACCCTTAGGAAAAACTGAGCTACCTCTCTACTCTAAGACTGCCTTATTAGGAAACTGAAACTGGACCACTCTGGTTTTACAATCTGTGGAGGCATAATAAGCATAAAGACATTCTATGCCCAGAATGACGTCAAGATCCACCATGTCTAACTCAACTAGGTCAGAAGATATCTTTACAATAAACTGACAGCTAAAACAGATTCTCCAATAGGTGTGGAAACACTAAAAGACTCAAAAAGACATTCCTTACTGATTCCAAACTTTGTAGCTACATAGGGTGTCACAAATGATAATGTGGCACCTGGGTCTAACAATGCATAGACATTATAAGTAAAATCTTTAAGCATACCAATAACCACATCTAGTGAGTTCTCGTGCTCCTATCTAGTGGCTGTGGCCTACAGATGGTTTGTGTCTCCGCGTGTCCTTGATGTAGCACCCCTCTGAATTGGCGTACCCTATGGCACTAAAGAAATTGACTAAGACTTATTATCCCTATTATTCTGCCTTCCTATAGGACAATTCTTCAAAAAGTGCCCTACTTGACCACACCTAAAACAACCATTTATGCCTACAAGGCACTCTCCTAGATAAGACCTGCCACACTTACCACAAACTGGATAATGAGTCAATCCTTGAGCTATGCTCCCATGTAAATGGCTGCCTTAAAACCTGCACTCTGATCCCTGCTCATTCCTAACCCTTGATGTAGGTGCACTAGCAGATGATGGTGCTGATCCAGATATCCTAGGCTGAAAGGATGAATGATTATCATTTCCAGCTCCCTCTTTCCTGTCTCTTGGCTTGATGTGTTGGTCCTTTTGGTTCTAAGTCCTCCCTATCCTGCATTTTCTCTTCTTTTACTTGTTGCACATAAGTTATCAAGCGAACTATATCCATGTCCCAAATTAGCATAGCATTTCTATCCTCTCTCTTAGTCATCAAAGAGAGCCCCGACACAAACAAATCCATCCTAGTTCTCATGTTCGCCACCATAGTTGGAGCATAACAGGAAAGCTAAGTGAATTTAAGGATGTATTCCCACATGCTCATAGCTTCCTGCTTCAAATTCAGAAACTCCCGCCCTTTAGCTTGCCTCAACTCTCTAGGATAGTACTTTCCCAGAAAGGCCTCTTTGAACATTCCCAAACCCAAAGCTAGCGACCATTCTGCTCTACCTTCTTTGCACTAATCAAACCAGAGTCTAGCTACTCCTTTATGCTGGTAGGTAGCTAACTCAACTCACTCAGCATCACATATGTGCATAACCTGAAATACTTTCTGGAGCTCCTCAATAAAGTTCTCGAGGATCCTCCTTCACATTAGACCCCGTGAACTCTGGTGGGTTCATCCTCAGAAATTCATGAACCGTGGTATTCTCTGAATGATCATTCCTGCCATCTCCCTATCGGCCTCTGTGTAGTGACCACTTGTACCAAATTTTGGATGGCCTGGCGGACCTCAACATTAGAGATGTCTGCTTGCGGCGGCTGCTCGACAAGCATAGATGGACCTCTAGGTCCTTCAAGAATTGGCTTATGCTAGTTTGGATTATGCCTAGCTGGGTGCCCTCTATCCCTAGCTGGTCCAATATCTCTATGTGGAGGCCGTGGAGGCATGATCTGAAAAACAAGGTATGAACGCACGAGTTAGAATAGACTTAATGGAGGTAACTTTGAAGCACGAGAGGGAATAACAATTAATAGTGACACTTCCTAATGCCCTGTAGCCTCCCTATTATAGATGTGGAATGCTTCACATAATAATACAGACTCTACTTGACACAGTTCCATAGATTCCCTAGGACACTTGAACTCTGTGCTCTGATACCAAGTTTGTCATGCCTTGAGTTCACACTCTAGGCATGGCCAACACCCAGAATCATTTTTGGTCCTAAACGAACCACTTGGCCTGGTTACTTTACTCAGCAGAAGTCTTAAATAATAAATGGAAGGCCTGAATAATACAAACTAAAGATACTTTAATATCTGAATAAATTGAATAATATAAGTGTCTCAATAGCAATAGAAAAAAAAATTGAAACACCTGTCACATAGACCATGGAATCTCTAACTAGAATAATTTGAGACAACTACCAAGATCGGCCCAAGGTAGCCACAACTGGAAAGAAATACTAAAACAAAAACATAGATAATGACTTTACAACCTTTAACTGAGAAGAGGCCTCACCGATACCAAGATGGATGGCTGGTCCTCAATGAAGCGTCTATTGAGGAAATCTATCACTTGCATCTGTATCATAAAATGATGCAGGTCCAAACGACTTTAGTACATAGAATGTACAGTATATAAAATGGCCAAAACTGAAACTCAGAATAAGGCAGCATGCTCAAAATTACTAAAACATATCTCAAAATAAAATAGTATAAGCAATATGTAGAAGATATGCTAAAAGTCTATATGTAGAAACTAGCTTGCTTTAACTTGGAGAGTTTCTCTAACCAATAGCCACCACTATGAGCTTCATGATGATACAATATCTTGCCCATGCTACCAGAGCCATCCCATACTTTGCCTGGGTAAGGAATGAAAACTAGAGGAGTGGATCCATCCCAACACTGGGCAATTTCAGTGGCAATGAAGAGTTGTACTTTTGGGTAAAATCCTATCCTAAATTGGCTACATAGTTTATGAGTTCAAGTTATTATTACTCTCACTCATATCGGTGCTCCATACTACTCCCAAAATAGCTTTTATAATGCTCATACTTAAAAGAGTATTTTGGCTCAAAGTATTACTTTTTTCTCTTTGGGACTTAGCCCAACTTTATCTTTTCTTAAACATTCCTCAACTTGACTCTTCTTTTTGATTGAATTTGCATTAATATAATGATTCTCAAAACATAACGTTATTACTTCAGCTATCTTGTAAATATAGAAGTTTATAGTACTCCTTAAACTTAACTAAAAAATGTGAATGTAATAATTTTTCATGAAATATACATATGGCTCTCATAAATACAATAATAGCTGTGAATCTTGTCTCAATAGCTTAACTTAGCACTAAAGTTAGTGAAGGTCATGATTTTTATCAAGAAAAATGCATGAACAAATATTTTGAAGGAATTAACTAGTAATGAACAAGTTACCTATTTTTCATTCATTCTATAAGAGTTACCCATTTGTTCTTATTAAGTAAATAATTTTTCTTATTTAATCATGGATTCAAGTTGTGATAAGGACAATTCTCACATTGATTGAATTCATAAGTTTTTAATAAGCTACTCTGTAAGTATGATAATTCAATGACTTCAAATTTATGATTGGTTTATTACATTATTATTTTTATTCCTTTATTATTTTACTTAGCACTAAGAGGGCTTGAGGAGAGGTTTGATTTGAAAAACAAAGGATCATCCCAAGGGAATCCTAGTATCAACATCTAATCCTCAAAATTATAGGCCCCCGTAGGTTGTCTTATTCGCCTTACTAGTAGATCTACATATAACTCACGATGTTGAAGGTTATCATAGAGTCTACCTTGGCAAGTAGCAGATATCTTCTTCATACAGAGGGTTATATTAGATTTCATGTTATAGCTTACATGGTCTTATTGTTGATTAAAGTGACATCCCATAAAATGATTAAATTTATGTTCAAGCTTTTAATATGATTTTGATGCATTGACCATGTGTTTTACTTATGATTCTAATCTAATGCTTTACTTGATTATTGGTCTTGTATCTCATCACTCATGTCCCATATTATCTCATATTTATTTATGCATATTTCTCATATACTTAGTACATTCAAAGTCCTAACAAATATTGTTTTTGCCTACATTGTATCATAATGTAGGAATGGATGATCATCCTATATCTCATACATGGCTAAGAGTAGAGTTGATACACTTGACTTGGTGAGTCCCCATGTTTTGGGGGTAACCCATAAGTTTTATATTTCACTGCTTTATTGAGAATATTTCACTATTTCATTTTCTTACATTCAAGGTGAGCTAAGGCTTGTCCTGCACACTCGCCTATGCTACTAGAAGCATATTTAGATGTCAAAGTGTAAGTTTATTTATTCGAGCATATTTCTTTAGCTTTGTCATATTGAGATTTTCTTGGGTCTAGGCCTAACGTGGGTCATGACAAACTTTGTATCAGAGGACAAGGTTTAAAGTATTCTAGAGAGTATATCATGCCGCGTCAAATAGAGTTTTATTCATGGGTATGAAGTGTGCCACATCTATGAGTAGGAGGCTTTTAGGCGTATTAGGAAATATTCACTTCTTTCATGATTTATATCATGCAATAGAGTGTATTCTAAGACTTTTTCCCTCGAATACTTGCTCTTTTTGATTTTCAAAAATGCCTCTACTAAGAGTACCAATCTAAAAAGGTGTGAATGCTAATGGGGAACAAACTCCTGAAGCTCCACATGACCATATGGCTGAGTCAGTCACCAATGTATAGTTTTGAACCTCTATCCAAATGCTAGCACAAGTGGTGGTGGCATAAGCCAACCAAAGAGGAGTGGTTCCAAATGTGGGAATGATGGTAACAAGGGTTTGAGACTTCATTAGAATGAAACCACTCTATTTATTACTCTTAAGAAAGAAGAAAAATCCATAAGAATGGCTATGATAGGAGTATCTTCAAAGGAGAAGGCACACTTGGCTGCTTACTAACTCAAAAATATTGCTCGGGTATGGTATGAACAATGAAAAAATAAAAGGGAAAGGGAGGCTGGTCACGCAGCTTGGGAAGAATATAAAGGTAAATTTCTTGATTGGTTCTTTTATTTAGAGTTAAGGAAAGTAAGAATTTAAGAGTTCATCAATCTTCATTAAGGAAACACGAGTGTGAGGGAGTATGCCCTCAAGTTCACCAAACTGTACAATTATGGTACATTTGTGGTTTCCAACTTAAGTACAAGAATGAGAAAGTTTGTGTAAGGTGTCTTGAATTTTGTGTCCAAAGAATGCTTAAATGCCATATTGATAAACAAGATGGACATTTTGAGACTTATGACATATCAGAGAAAACTGAAGATGAGAAGTTGAGGAAAAAGGCTAGAGAGTCTAAGAGAGCTCTAGTAGATGGTGGTAGTTTCTCCTACTAAAAGTCTAGAAATGGTGGGAATGGTTGCTTCCAAGGTGATAAAAGGTATTCCAGGAAAGGTGCTTCCAATACACCAAGGTTCAACAAAGTTAAGAGGTCAAACCCTAAAACTGAAGGAGAAAGTTTTGGTACTCAAGCTATTCCCACTTGCAAGAAATATGGGAAAAGACACAAGGGATACTACTTAGCCAAATCCAATGTGTGCATTAGGTGTGGTAAGATGGGTTACCATGCTAAAGATTATAGGGTTATAGGTAGCCGACCTCAATTACAGGCTTAAACCTAAACATGAATCTCTTTATGATTGGGTGGTTGCATCTCGCGCCACAATAGGATCTATGCACTCCAGGCCAAACAAAAGGTGGAGAAGTCTCGGGATGTGGTCATAGGTATGTTATGGGTCTTTGATCATGATGTATATACTTTACTTAATCTGGGCGTGGACTTGAATTTTGTTACTCCTTACCTTTTCATGAGTTTTGATGTGTCCCCTAAGATTTTATTAGAGCCTTATTTAATTTATACTCCTATAAGTGATTCTATGTTGGCTAAAAGAGTCTATAGAAATTGTTGAATTTCAATGTTCCATAAAGTAACTTTATGTGATCGTATAGAACTTGAAATAACTGATTTTGAAGTTATCCTAGGCATGGATTAACTTCATTCTTACTATAATTCTATTGATTTTAAAACCTGAGTGGTCAAATTTTAATTTCCAAATGAGCCAGTCCTAGAGTGGAACGGTGCAAATTTCATGTTTAAGTATCAATTTATATTGTGCCTAAAAGCTTGGAAAATGATTTTCAAGAGTTGTATCTATCATCTAGTATGGGTTAGGGTTACTTGTTTTAAAGCCTCTAGTTCTGAGTCATTCGCCATTGTTAATGAGTTTTTTTGATGTGTTTTGTAATGATCTACCTAATATTTCTCCCAAAAGAGAAATTGATTTTGATATAGATCTCCTTCTTGACACCTAACCTATTTCCATTCTCCTATACCATGTAGCCCCGATGGAATGTCAAGAGTTGAATGAACAATTGAAAGATTTGTTGGATAAGGGTTTCATAAGGCCAAACATTTTTCCATAGGGTGCTCCTGTGTTGTTTGTCAAAAAGAAAGATGGGTCACTCCAAATGTGTATTGCCTATCGATAAGTGAATTAGATCACTATTAAGAATAGGTATCCTATTCCATGGATCGATGATTTTTGTACCAACTCCAAGGAACAAATTACTTTTTCAAGATTGATCTCCAGTTCGATTCTCACCAATTAAGGGTAAGGGAGTGTGATATCCAAAATATGACATTTAGGACAAGGTATGATTATTTTGAGTTGTTAGTTATGTCCTTTAGGTTGACAAATTCTCCCATGACTTTCATGGAATTAATGAATCGTGTGTTTTAACAATACTTGGATATGTTAATGGTGGTGTTTATTAATGACATATTGATTTACTCTTGAAGTGAGGAAGAATGTATGGATCATTCGAGAAATGTATTAAAAACTTTGAGGGTTCAACAACTATTTGCCAAATTTAGCAAGTATAAATTTTAGTGGAGATAAGTGGTATTTCTTGATCATATTTCTCTCGAATGGGTATTGTGATTCATCATAAAAAAGTGAAGATGGTGAAGAGTTGACCGAGATTATTGTCTTCTTCGAATACTCAAAGCTTTTGGGCTTAGCTGAGTACTATAAAAGATTTATTGAGGGATTTTCTTCCATTACATCATCCTTGACTGAGTTTACCCCAAAGAAGGCAAAATTTAAATGGTCGGATAAGTGTGAACTTTTTTTTCAAATATTAAAGGATCGCTTTACTTCAGTCCCTATATTGATATTACATGAAGGTTCAGATGACTTTGTAGTATATTGTGATGCCTCATGAGTTGGATTGAGTTGTGTGTTAATGCAACATGTTAAGGTTATAGAATATACCTTAAGAAAAGTTGAGGTGCATGAAAGGAACTATCGTACTTATGATATTACATGGTGACATTATCATTATGGGATACATGTGACATATTCATTGATCATACCAACCTCTAATATGTGTTCAATCAAAGAGACTTGAACCTTCAAAAAAGGATATTGCTTGAGATACTAAAGGACTATAACATGAGTGTGTTGTACCCTCTGAAAAATGAAAACATGGTTTCTTATGCATTGAGTTTAAAGTTAGTGAATATCATCGCTCATATAGAGGATGAAAAGAAAGAGTTGGCTAAGAAGGCATACCAATTGGACCATTTGGTTGTTAGGTTGAGTAGTTTTAATAAGGATAGTAGTTTGTTTCAAAATGGTTGGGAGTCCTCACTAGTGGTGGACGCAAAAGCAAAGCAAGACATACATCCAAATTTGGTACCGTAGAAGAAGTTGGTTGCCGAAAAGGAGGTTGAGTTTTTGTCTCAAGGGGAAGATGGAGTACATCATTACCAAAGTCAACTATGTGTTCCTAATGTTTACGGCCTAAGGAAGATGATATAAGTGAAACCCACAACTTTTGGTATTCCATTCATTCGGGTTACCCAAAATGTATAGAGATTTGAGGGAGGTGTATTGGTGGAATGGTGTAAAAAAGGACATTGCAAGGTTTTGTGGTGGAATGTCCTAACTGTCAACAAGTGAAAGTTGAGCACTAGAGATTGGGAGCTCAAGCCCAAGACATTAAGATCCAACTAAGAAGTAGGAGGATGTAAACATGTACTTCATAATGGATTTGCCACATACCCGTAGACAACATGATTCTATTTAGGTGGTAGTGGATAAAATGACCAAGTCAACTCATTTTCTATTGGTTAAGACTTCTTTTGGTGCTAAAAATTCTGCAAGAATGTAAATTTGGGAATTGATGAATCTTCATGGTGTTTCTTTATCGATTATTTTGAAATGTGGTACTCAATTCACATCACATTTTTGGAAGTTATTTCAAAAGGATCTTGGTACTAAGGTTAAGTTAAGCACCAATTTCACCCTCAAATAGTTTAACACTTCCCACGTAACTCAAAATGTCCTTATGGCGCATTTTTTAAATATTGAAAAATTTATAAGTTGTTTGACAAATTTGACTTCGTATTGTTTTTTTGAAGGTAAAATTGTATATGAAAATGGTCACCTTTGATTTTTAAGTCAACCATATCAAAAAATAATTTTTTTGTTGTGTTTGCCTAACTAAAAGAGTGTGTGACTAATTCACGTCACAGAGTGGTTCTCGGATAGTACAAAAGTGGCGTAAACCCATTCCTAGGCCAAAATAAGGGAAAATTGAACTTTACACAAAAATGATATGAGCAGGAGCAAGTTTGCATCGGGCATGGTTCATCAATATGTAAATTTTTTCAAAAGTTTTTAGAATTAAATGAGGGCAATTGAGACATAACCCAACACTCTTATATGAATGAATTCCTGAAAATTCCACCATTCTTAGCCCTAAATCTCTCTCAAACTCCCTGTAATTCCATCCAAAATCTCTCTAAAAATTCTTATATCAAGTTCCTCTAAATTCTTAAGGTTTAAGCCTCCTCAATTGAAGGCCAAGCTTTAAAGTGATTCCTCAAGTTTCTTTTAGTTTTCTTCTTCAACTTTCATGATATTAAGGTATGTGATCTTCCATCCACGGGTTCTTCCACTGATGGAGCCCCAAAACCTTTTCTACTAATTTCTCTAAAATTTAGGTTAATTCCTTATGGGTATCTCTTATTACTCTTATTATGTAGAAGATATGTTGAGAATTATCATCCATTGAGTTGAATTACATGATTTTCTTTCAAGGGTTTCCTATTATGAGATAGTTTTGATATTCAAGCTATGAATATTGTGATACCATGAAATACTATGAAGTTCATTATTTTATGAGATGAATTTCATGTTTCCCTATCTATGTTTGAAAGATGATGTGAATGACCGTGGTGGGTTATTTAAGAATAATTTCAATTGATGATTTTAACTATATTAACGCATAGTCCTCTAGAGTTACATGATTTAAAGCCTAAATGCATTGACCCACCCAAATGTCATATTGAGTATACTAATGAAGTATGATTTCAAAATGATAAGGGTCCAATTACATGTTATGAAAGTTTATGAAAGTTATGAAGTAATTATGAATCCCTCTTATGAGTGTTAAAGATGGTGATAAGTACAATCCTTATCAAAAGAATAGATCCCCTTGTGATAAGGACAATTCTCACTTGATGGATCTTATGGACAATTCAAAAGTACTAACCGCATTTTGCCTATATGCTTATAATCATGTAGGGATAGATGATCTACCATCTCCTCCTCTTCATTTCTGATTGATCATGAAGACTTTGAACTTTTGGTATTCCCATCCACCGGGAACAGAGCCCTTATCTTCTACCTTTACTTATGATATTCTAGATATATTATGCATTTTCTTCAATGACTTCATATTAAGGGGTAAACTTGTCTTTTTGACTCCGATTGTTGTCTTTTTTAGAGGTGTGTTTGGACTACTACTTCACTTTGATTATGTTGTGAACTATTAAGTTGAGCTTTCACGTTTAGCTATGATTTGTCCCTTAGTTCTATCCCCATTTCATATTGTCACTCATTTATTATTCACTATTAGAACCAATGAAGTGCATATATGATCTAAAAGACTTGTTTGGGGACATTCAGTTCACTGTATCACACCTAGATCCTTGGTCTGGGTCGTGACAAGATTGGTATCGGAGCACTAAGTTTATAAATGGTCCTCAGAAATCTAACACGCCACGTCGAGTAAAGTCTTATTCATGGTTGTGAAGTGTGCCCCAACTATGAATAGGAGGCTTTGAGGCGTTTAGGAAATGATTCGCTTCTTCATAGTCTATGTCGTGCTTTTGAGTTAAATCTTATAAGATTTATTTTTGATTCCTATCTATTAAGTTTTAGAATATGTCTCAGGATTTTCAGCATGGTGGACAAAATGGTAACCATCCCCCACTTTATGAACAACTTCTAAATAATGACATATCTAATGTAGGGATTTGCAATACTCTATGGCTAATTGCTAAAGTTGTAACCACTCAACTAAACCAATGGGTGGGTACCCCCGGGATTTTAAGTTATAAGAAGGGGCAGAGAAAGGCTAAGAGGGCCCGAGTTCTTAGTGCTTTATCTTCTATTGGTGTTTTGGTGCCTAAGTATAAAAGGGAAAGGCTCCCTTTGCCATCTGTCAAGAGTATGGCAAGAAACATCAAGGAAAGTGTTTAGATGGCATTGAGGGTTGTTTCAAGTGTAGTGATATTGAGCATAAGATGAGGGATTATCTAGTGGCCTCCAATGAAGGGATAAGAAGGACTCGTCTTGGTGATGGTGGATTTCAAGATGTTAAAGGTGGTCATTTTCAACAAGGCCATAAGTTTCAAGGCCAAGGATCCTTTAATGCTCAAAACCAAAGGGTTGCCAATGATAGGGTGATCAAACACAAACATTATGGTGGTAATGGTGGACAAATTATTCCTAAGTGTGGAAGGTGTGGTAAAACCCATGGAGGTAAGTGCTATCAAGAGACTGGTGGTTATTTACAAGTGGCCAACTTGGCAACATGATTTTTGATTGTCCCAAAGCTCGTGACAAGGGTAAGGGTGTTCGTCCACAAGACAAAGATGCTCAAGTAGGTCAAAAGACTCATTGTGTATAAAAAGGTGCTGCTCCTTACAACAAATATTTGATGAATCAAATATTGTCACAAGTATGTTGAAAGTATTTGATTTTGATGTTTATGTGTTGTTAGATCAAGGTGCTAACCTATCCTTTGTGACCCTTTTTCCTTGCTAATAGGTTCAATTTGAGTCTCAAAATATTACATGACTCATTCCTTGTGTCCACTCCTGTAGAAGTCTATAGTGGCTAGAAGAGTCTATAAAAGTGTTCCCGTGTCTATAAGCATACGACCCTTCCATGTGATCTCATCGAATTATTTATTGTGGATTTTGATGTCATCCTTGGTATGGACTGTTACATACCTCCTATGCCACCATAGATTTTAGAATCCCCAAGATCAAGTTTCAAATTCTGATGAGCCCGTGTTTGAGTGGGAAAGTTAAGATTCTATGGTAAAGAGTAAGTTCATTTCACACCTTAAGGCCTATAAGATGATTTGTAAGGGGTGTATTTATTATATTGTTAGGGTCCTGGATGTGTTATCCAAAGTTTCCTCTCTTGAGTCAGTCCCTATAGTCAATAAATTCCCTGATATATTTCCCGAAGATATTCCCAGTATTCCTCCTGAAAGGGAAATTGATTTTTGGGAAAGATCTCCTTCCCGATGTTGAACCTATCTTTGTTCCACTCGATAGGATGGCACCGACGAAGTTGATAGAATTTAAGGATCCGTTAAAAGATTTATTGGTGTAGAGCTTTATTAGTCCTAGCAGTCTCCTTGGGGTGCTCCCATTCTGTTTGTGAGGGAGAAGGATGGGTCACTCTGAATGTGCATTGACTATCAACAACTCAATAAAGACAAAGTCACTATTAATAATAAGTACCCACTTTCGAGGATAGATGACTTATTTGACCAATTACAAGAGGTTAGTCAATTTCTAAGATTGACATATAGTATAGATACCATCAAATGATGGTAAGGGGTGCAATATTCCTAAGATGGTTTTTGGACTAGGTATAGGAACTTTGAATTTGTGGTGATGCCATTTGGCCTAACTAATGCACTAGTAATATTTGTGTATCTTATGAATAGGTTCGTTGTGGTATTCATTGATGATATCTTGACTTATTATTGAAGTCAGGAAGAACATGTGAAACGTTTGAGGGTAGTGTTGCAAACTTTAAGGGAGGAAAGGTTATTTTCCAAGTCTGATAAATATGAGTTTTGGTTAAAAGAGGTTGCATCCATTGGGCATGCGATGTAAGGTAAGGGAGTCTAAGTGAGTCTTAAGAAATAAAAGGAAGTTCACTGGTTGGCTAGATTTGGGGTTAGGTTGAATGAAGTTGAAAGTAGTGGTATGGTTGTTGATGATGGTTCCAAATATTCTTTGATTGAAGAAGTAAAATCTGAACAAGACCTTGACCCCGCTTTATTAGAGTTGAAGGCTTTGGTGAAAGAAGCCAAGGTGGAGGTTTTCTCCCAAGGGGGAGATGGTGTCTTTATATACCAAGGTAGGTTGTGTGTGCTTGATATTGGTGGGTTGAGAGAATTTATTTCGAAAGAGGCTCATAATTCATCTTTTCCATTTACCCTGGTTCTACTAATATGCATAGGGATTTGAAGGAACTATATTGGTTGGGTGATTTGAAGTGGGAGAAATGGTTTTGTTAGGTCCAAATTTGGTTTTAGAAGTTTTGGAAAAGGTGAGGTTGATAAGAGAAAGATTGAAGACGGCCCAAAGTAAGCAAAATTCCTACTTCGATGTGTGAAGGAGAGATCTTGAGTTTGGGGTAGATGATTAGGTGTTTTTGAAGGTCTCACCCATGAAGGGTGTTGCTCATTTCGGCAGAAGGATAAATTGAGCCCAAGGTTTATAGATATTTACAAAATTTTGAAAAAGGGTTGGTAAGGTAGCTTATGAGCTTGAGTTGCCTAATGAGATGAAGTTGGTTCATCCCACATTTCACGTATCTATACTGAGAAAGTATGTAGGCAACCCAAGCTCTATAATACCTTAAGAAGTTATGAATGTTATAGAAGACAACTTGAACTATAAGAAAGTCCCAGTGGAGATATTAGATAGACAAATGAAGAGGTTGAGAAACAAAGATGTGGCATCCATCAAAGTTCTTTGGAGAAATTAACAAATCGAAAGTGCTAATTGACAAGTTGAAGTGGACATGAAGAAGCATGTCACGACCCGAACCTGGGGTTTGGGAGTGACACGGCAAATGGGAACCCAAAAGTCCCCAAAAAAGCCTCAAAGTACCAAAATTCACTTCATCGGTTCGGAAGTGCATTCAAATTTAAATACATAGTTCTAAGGGAAGGAATGTAGGACTCATACTATGGGGATATCTTAGGGAAAGAGATTAGAATGAATTCACATAGCATGTAGCACATAATGACAAAGGGGCGGGTAAGTAAGACTCACGCTATGAGGGTAATTCGAGACTTAGGATCTTCCACATTTCCACATCAAACATACATATACATATCAAAATTCCCATAATCAACCCATTATAGCCATAACCAAAAGAAAACCATGATCATAAGATTAAAATACAACACATAACACATAGATCTGACTAGAGTCTACAAGATGTCCAACAATGCCTCTAGTCATAAGATAGGATGGGGACCAAGACAAGTTTCGGGCTCAACTTCAAAGTATAAATAACATAAAAAAAGCAATTTAAAGTAAATGAATAATGGCTTGTCCTTGGAAGATAGGACACACCATAGCCAATGTCTCAAAATCCGATCTAGCCATCGAATGGTGAATGAAAGTAATCTCTGGTCCCTACATGGTGAGATCATATTGGCAAAAGTATGCATTAGTATGTTTGAATGTACTAAGAATGCGTGGTGCAATGCATGTAACTTACCAAAACCTGCATATAATGCTAGATGGCAAGGGCACATAATATAGAAGGAGATTTATAGCAAGGTATGTAATATAACAAGATGCTATGAAGTTCATGATGCATGAAATACAAATGATGCTCATATATATATTGGGGATGAGACCTCAACTGATATGAGTAAGACCAAGCAAACTTTTACTTGGAATCTCGATGATTACCCCCTATCAGTAAAGAGGTGGTTTACTTGCCAAGGGTAAATCATGCTTTAACATATGGGCCTCCTATTTCCTATGAAGAAACCTTCCTTGCGGGCCTCCCATTTCAGTGAAACAAACCCAAAAATTGTCCAAAAAGTACCTCAGAACTGCCCGAAATCATACTTTCTATATATCTCAAAATTTGAGTGTGATATCAAAAATCCAACTTCATATTCTTGATCAAGGGGAAAAATTGAGTAGGGGGAGGGTCTAACCCCTATTTCAGAGAAACCGGATCAAAATTTTAATTTCACAAAAATTTTATTTCCAAATTTGATCTGCATTGATACCGCGATGCGTAGCCATCTGGGGAATAGTGTAAAAATGCCCTCCACGTTGTGTCCACATCACGGACTAGATGCGGACCAATGTTATTTGTTGTCAATTTTTCCAGTTCGGTCTAAGGCTTTTGGGTCTTGGGCCTAAGTCTTCCCATGCATGAAAATACCTATACATAGCCATATTTCAACACCATATCATACAAGACATTCCCAAATACTCTCTCAAACACTTACAAACAAATACACCCAAAATTCAAGTACCAAAACTCATCCAGATCTTAAGGATTTCACTCAAGCTTCAAGTCTCCATTCCGAATCTTCATCAAGAAATTCTCCAAAGCTAAGATATATTGGTTTCAACCATTGGGTCCTTTCACCCATGGTGCCCAAGCTTCCTTTTTACATAAAACTCACGTTTCTAAGTTGATTTACTTATGGGTTTTGCTTACTATGAATTTGATTATGAACTATAATGGGGTTTCATAAAAGTGTAATCGTTTAAGCATGGTTTGAGCTATGAATGTTTGATCTATCTTGAGATTTGATGAAGCATTTTGATGTATATTGTATAAGGGCACTACCAAGTGTTAGTGGGTGGTTTACATTGAATTTACTTACATAATTTTATTCTATAATTGCATGATTTTGCCAAGTGTTTGATAAAATGTCCGGTTAATGCTTCTTGAGTTATTGAAAGCCTATGCATGGTATATGAGCTAAGTGACTTTATGATGATAAATGAGATATATATATATGTGTGTGTATGTGTGTGTGTGTTGATTTCATAAATGGTATATGTAGTGTTGGAAGTTGATCAATTGCCTCGTTCGGTGGGTAGTAGGCCCGAACTACCATGTTGGGGGTATGTACCTCAATTGCTCGCTCGGGAGATAGTAGGCGTGTGCAACAATGTTAGGGTGTTTGTATCTCAATTATCTCTCTCCGAAGGTAGTAGGCCCGTGAAACTATGTTAGGGAGGTTTGTACCTCAATTGCCTCGCTTGGGAGGTAGTAAGCCTGTGCAACCATATTGGGGAATTTATACCTCATTCACCTCGCTCGGGTGGTGGTAGGCCCGTGCAACCACATTGAGGGGTTTGTACCTTAATCACCTCGCCAAGGAGGTGGTAGGCCTTGGTTACTAATGATGGTCTCTTCCTGCACACGTAAAATATTCTATGCGAGCATGTTTTGCTACAAGCATCGTTCATGCATATCATATTGTCATATGCTCATCTATTGCCTAACTTTGCATTTTGATTATATTTCCTATCTATTGTTGCATTGCATCCTACATACTTATTATATTTAAATGTACAAACGCAACTCTATGCCTATATGATGTTACCATGTAGGAACCGGAGCCCCACATGATCATCCTCCTCCTCCACGTAGTTAGTCCGATATTTTTGGAAGCAAGTTGGTGTGTCCTCAACTTTAAGGTCATATTTCTCTTGATTTATGCTATGTATGAACTCTCTTCCCCTTCTTGTATGCTTTGACTATGAGGGTGAGCTCGGTTGCTTGTCTTGGCCCCCGCTAATTTCTATATTTAGAGGTGTTGTTGGATAATTTAAGTAATGATGCTATGAGCTTTGACTCTCTCGACTCTTTGTTATTTATGATATGAAAGATATCCTTAGTCCCATATTCCTCCTTTTTCTATCTATTGTTGTTATTTATAACTTCCGCGACCAAGGATCTGTAAAGTTATGTTAAGAGGCTTGATTGGGGTCCCTTAGGGTTCGTCATTCACCTTGTCGCATCTAGGCCCTAGGCTTAGGTCATGAAAAACTTGGTATCAGAGCACTAGGTTGTTAATGGTCGTCGACATCCAACATACTATGTTGATTAGAGTCTTATTCATGGTTGTGTTGTGCACCACGATTATGAGTAAGAGGCTATGAAACATTTTAGGAAATGTTTCCCTTCTTCTTACTCTATGTCGTGCTATAGAAGTTAAGGTAAGGTTTTTCTCCCTTAACGATTATTCTTTGCTATGCTATATCATGCCTAACACAAGAGGAAGAAGAGCTCGCACACTTAAGGAACTACTAGCTCATATAGAGCTCCACGATGCTCTCACCTTGCTAGCTCATATGGCTAACCAAGCCAACCAAGGGGCCCAATCCCCTCATGCTCCCATTTCGGCATCTCAGGTGAGGGACTTTATGAGGATGAACCCACCGGAGTTCTATGGGTCTAAAAAGGATGAGGACCCTCAAGAGTTTATTGATGAGGTATGCAAAGTGTTGGCTATCATGGGTGTGGGGTCGGAAGAGAAGGCGGAGTTGGTGGCTTACCAACTCAAGGGGGTGGCCCAAATATGTTATACTCAATGGAAAGAGGAGAAGGGGAAAAACAATATGATTCTATGGGAGGAGTTTAAGGCGGGTTTTCTCAATTGATTCTTTCCTCTTAATCTTAGGGAATCTAAAATAATGGAGTTCATGAATTTGAAGCAAGGATCAATGAGTCTGAGAGAGTACGCCCTCAAGTTCAACCACCTCTCAAAATATGCTCCCCACTTGGTTGTCAACCCGAGGTCTAGGATGAACAAGTTTGTGATGGGGGTATCCGATTTGGTGAGTGAAGAATGTCGTACCACCATGTTGATAAGCGACATGGACTTATCCTACCTTATGAGTTATGCCAAACAATTGGAGGGGGAGAAGTTGAGAAAGAGAAGGGGTAATGAGGCCAAGAGGGCCCGTTTTGATGGTAAGTTCCAAAGTCTTAAAGGTTGCCAGTTTCTTCAAGGTCAAGGGTCTTCTTATGATCCTAGTAGAAGGTTTGCCAATGATTACCTAAGGGCCCAAGGTGATGGTGGTGTGGGGCCTAATGCTATGTATCCAAAATGTGGTAATGGTCATGGTGGCCAATGCTTAAGGGCCACTAATCCTTGCTATAGTTGTGGGGAAGTAGGCCACAAGATGATGAATTGCCCTCGTAACTGGAATAAGAGTAAGGATGTTCGTCCACAAGGCCGGGGTGCAAATACGAGGGCAAGATGATGAATTTCCCTCGTAACTGGAACAAGAGTAAGGATGTTCGTCCACAAGGTCGGGGTGCAAATACAGTTCCTTTGGGGAGAGGAGGCCAACAAGGTGGTGCCCCAAGGCATAGTTGGTTCTATGCTCTTCAAAGGAGGCAAGGGGTAGAGGAGGTGCCCAATGTGATCACCGGTATGTTAAACGAGTCATGTTTCGATTTCCAAATGAACCCGTCCTTGAGTGGGAGTGTCATAATGTGGTGGTCAAGTGTAGGTTTATCTTTTGCGTTAAAGACCAAAAGTTGATTTCTAAGGGGTGTCTCTATCATCTTGTGAGGGTTAGAGATGTAGAGTCCAAAATCCTTTCCACAAAGCCGGTTCCGATTGTTAGTGAGTTTTTTCTTGATGTCTTTCTAAATGACCTTTCTAGTGTACCTCCCGAAAGGGAAATAGACTTTTTTATAGACCAACTCCCTAATACTCAACCCATTTCTATTCCCCTTTACCGTATGGCCCCAACGAAGTTAAAGGAGTTGAAAGAGCGATTGAGGGATTTGTTGGAGAAGGGTTTTGTTAGTCCTAGCCAATCACCTTGGGGTGCACCAGTGTTGTTTGTGAAGAAGAATGGGTCCCTTAAAATGTGTATTGACTACCGACAACTTAATAGGGTCACAATTGAGAATAAGTATCCTCTACCAATTATTGATGATTTGTTTGACCAACTTCTAGGGGCTAGTCACTTCTCTAAGATTGACCCTCAGTCCGAGTATCATCAAGTGAAGGTGAGGAAGTGCAACATTCCCAAGATGGACTTCTGGAATAGATATGGGCATTATGAATTTGTGGTTATGTCTTTTGGATTGACCAATGCACCGACTATCTTCATGGATCTTATGAATAGGGTCTTTAAGCCTTACCTTGATTAATTTGTGGTAGTCTTCATTGATGATATTTTGATCTATTCTCATAGTGAGGAGGAGCAGGTGGCTTATTTGAGGGTAGTGCTACAAATATTGAGGGAAGAGAAGTTATTTGCTAAGTATGAAAAATGTGAATTTTGGTTGAAACAGGTTTCCTTTCTAGGTCATGTGGTGTCGGGGGATGGTATTAAGGTGGATCCTAAGAAGGCGAATGTGATTAGAAATTGGTCTAGACCATTGACTCCATCGGACATTAGAAACTACTTGGGATTAGTGGGTCACTATCAAAGGTTTGTGAATAAGTTCTCTTCTATTGATGAAACAACCCCAAAAAGTGCCCGAAAATGTGCCTTGGAATGCCCCAAATTTTAAATTCCATATATCTCAAAATCCGGTTGTTATTTCAAAAATCTGACTTCATATTCTTGTTCAAGGGTTTAATACTAGGTAAAGTCTAACCCCAATTTAAGAGCGAAAGATTAGCAATTATGAAATTCCAAAGTACAACTTCCAAAGGAGTTTTCGCGACCCCCTCGCGTTGCGCCACTATGTAAAAGTGGACTATGTTTTTTATCTCAATTCAAGACTTTTAAGTCTTGGCCCTATCTGTTCCTAAATATTTTTTTACCTATACTTAGCCAAATTTTACCCTCATATCATCCTAAATATTCCCCAATACTCACTCAAACAGTTAGACTCATATTTCACCCTAAATTTAAGTCCCAAAGCTCAAGACCAAACTTGAGGATTTTATCAAGGATTTCAGTCAAGCTTCAAGTCTCCACCTCCAATCTTCACCAAGTTCATCTCTAAGCTAACTATTATAAGATTTGATGAGAGATTTTGATGTATATTGTTTGACTGTGTTACAAGGTGTTGATTGATAGTTTTACAATGAATTTTCTTGTATGATTTCATCTCTATATTTCTTGGTTTTATACTAGCAGTACACACCCTATAAGTGTTTGATAAAATGTTTGGATGTGGTTTCTTGAGAAGTTGAAGTTCCAAACCATGAGATATGATATGAATGACTATATGATGATGAAATGAGCTTATGTATATGATAAACTCTATATAAAGGGTTGCATTAGACTATGCCCGATTCGGGGGGACTAAGAACCCGAATAACCTAGATAGGGGTTTATACGGATCAACCTAGGGAAGGGTTTGTACTTCTCTACCTGGTGATGGGGTGGCATCATCACTAACCTAGATAGGGGTTTGTACTCATCATCCTAGGGAAGGGTTTGTACTTCTCCACCATGGTTATAGGGCAATATTATCACCAACCTAGATGGGGTTTTGTACTCATCTACCTAAGTCATGGGGCGGCACCATCACTAACCTACCAAAGGGTTGTACATTTGGAAATCTAGCTTGGTCTCTTCTACACATATCATATCCTATATGAGCTTGAGTTACTTAAGCAATTTTTACTTAAGCATTGATCATACATGCCATATTGCTATATTATGCCTATTGCTTAATATTATGCATTTTGATTATGATACCTATCTATTATTCCATTGTATCTTACATACTGAGTACATTTAAACATACTAACGCATACTCTATGCCTAAATGATGTTACCATATAGGAACTGGTGCCCAAGTTGATCATCCTCCTCCTCTACATGGCTAGTTCGACACTACTCAAGCTAGTTGGTTAGTTTTCTATTTCGGGGACCTTAGTCTATATTTTTCCTATTATGTATTGAGATATTCTTCTTTATTGTCTATTTTGACTATGAGGGTGAGCCCGATTACTTTGTCTTGACCCTCGCTCTTATCCATGTATTAGAGGTATTTGTTGGACATGTTATGTATCTATAATATGCGCTTAACTCTTGTCTGTTGACTATGATATTATGCAAGCTTTTCCCTTAGCCCCGATTTTCCTATTCTTTTATCACTTGATGCTTGATTTATTCCTTCTGCCACCAAGGATGTGTAATGATGTTCTAAGAGGCTTTCTTGAGGTCCCTTCGGGTTCTCTTTGCGCCGTATCATGTCTAAGCCCTAGGCTGTGGTCATGACAGTTGCTTCTCCCATGACTAAGTTGACCCAAAAGAAGCCTAAGTTTGTATGGATCGATGAGTATGAAAAAAATTTTCAAACTTTGAAAGATAAGCTTGTGTCCGCTTCTATTTTGTCCCTACCAGAAGGGTTGGTAGGGCTTTTTATGTATCGTGATGCCTCCCGAATCGACTTGGGTTGTTTTTTAATGCAAAATGGTAAGGTGTTACCCTAAGCTTCTAGAAAACTCAAGGTGCATGAAAAGAATTATCCTACTCATGATCTTGAATTGGCCGTGGTATTCGCTTTGAAAATTTGGTGTCATTATTTGTATGGGGTGCATATTGATATGTTTTCCAATCATAAGAGTCTCCAATATGTGTTCACTCAAAAAGATCTCAAATTGAGGCAACGAAGGCGGTTAGAACTTCTTAAGGATTATGATATGAGTATGCATTGTCATCCTGATAAGGCTAATATTGTGGCAGATGCTTCGAGTAGGGTGTCTATAGGTAGCCTAGATCATATTGATGATGGGGGCAAAAAGGTGGATAGAGAGGTCCATCGGTTGGCTAGATTGGGGGTTAGGTTAGAAAATATTGATAATGGTGGTATTGTGGTTGTTGACCGTTCAAAGTCTTCCTTGGTTGATGAGGTAAAACCAAAGCAAGATCTTAACCCCTCCTTGTTAGAATTGAAGGCCTTGTCGAGAGAGGGCTAGGTGGAGGCTTTCTCCCAAGGGGGAGATGGTGCCCTTAGGTACCAAGGTAGGTTATGTGTGCCTAGTGTTGATGGCTTAATAGAGAAGGTTCTTGATGAGGCTCGTAATTCTTCCTATTCTATTCACCCTAGTTCTACAAAGATGTATAGGGATTTGAGGGAGGTGTTTTGGTGAGGTGGTATAAAGAAAGACATTGCCAAATTTGTATCTGGTTTTTATAGTTGCCAACAAGTCAAAAACAAGCATCAAAGGCGGGATGGCCTAACCCATGATATAGAGATTCTTACTTGGAAGTGGACGAAAATCAATATTGATTTTGGTGGTTGGGTTGCCTAAGACTAGAAAGGATTTTGATTCTATTTGGGTTGTGGTTGATAGGATGACAAATTCTTCATTTCCTACCGGTTAAGACTACGTATAGGGCCAAAAACTATGCCAAATTATACATTCATGAGTTGGTTAGATTGCATGGGTGTCCTTGTCTATCATATCGGATCATGGTGCTAAATTCACTTTTTTAGAGGTCCTTCCAAAGAGGTCTTGGAACCAAGGTAAAGTTTAGTTTGACCTTTGTCCCTCAAATGGATGGCCAAGCCAAAAGAACTATCCAAACTCTTGAGGATATGCTTATGGATTGTGTTTTGGAGTTTGAGGGTAGTTGGGATGATCATATTCCATTGATTGAGTTTGCTTGTAACAATAGCTATCATTCTAACATTGGTATGGCTCATTTTGAGGCCCTCTGTGGTAGGCATTTTTGGTTACTAATTGGGTGGTTTGAAGTGGTAGAGATGATATTTTTGGGTCTGGATCTGGTCATGGAGGCTATGGAGAAGGTAAGATTGATTAGGGAGAGGTTGAAAATAGCCCAAAGTCGTCAAACGTCCTATGCTGATGTGAGGAGAAGGGAGCTTGAATTTAAAGTTGGTGATTGGGTCTATTTGAAGGTTTCACAAATAAAGGGTATGGTTCGTTTTGGTAAGAAAGGTAAATTAAGTCCAAGATTTATGGGTCCTTATGGGGTGTTGAGGAGGATTAGTAAGGTGGCCTATGAGTAGGAGTCGCCTAGTGAAACAGACTTGGTTCATCCAATATTTAATGTATCCATGTTAAGGAAATGTATAGGTGACCCAAATGCTTTTGTCCCATTAGATGCTGTGGGTGTTGTTGAAGACAACTTAACTTATGAAGATGTTCCATTAGAGATCTTGGATAGGCAAGTGAAGAGGTTGAGAAATGAGGATATGGCTTCTGTTAAGGTTCTTTAGAGGAATCAACAAGTCAAAAGTCATACATGAGAGGCTGAAGCGGACATGGCAAAAATGATATCCCTATCTCTTCCATTCTACTCACGCCTAAGGTACTAATTCTAAGTCTTCTTAGTGATTTCATGTCTCATGTATCAGCACTATATGTCATATGCATGCATTCATGTTTATGTTGATAAGTTCATGGTGATTTTGACACTTATGTTAAGATTTTTAAAAATGGTGTTTAAGGTACTAATTCTAAGTCTTCTAAGTGATTTCCTGTCTCATGTATCAGCCCTATATGTCATATGCATGCATTCATGTTTATGTTGACAAGTTCATAGTGATTTTGACACTTATGTTAAGGTTTTTAAAAATGGTGTTTAAGTGTGTTGTTGCATTCTTGTGCTGATCTCTTCATGATTACTCTTTTTATGTACGCTTCTTTGACATTCGGGGATGAATGTTCCAAAGGGGCAATATTGAAACAACCTCAAAAGTTGCCCAAAAAATATTCCTCAGAAGTGGCACAAATTATAATTTCCATATATCTGAAAATTCAAAATTCATACGTGATATCAAAAATTCGACTTCATATTCTTGATTAGAGGGCAAAATTGAGTGGGGATTGGGTCTAACCCTAATTTTAGAGCAACCGTATCAAAATTTTAATTTCCCAAAAATTTGATTTCCAGAATTGATCCGCGTTGGTACCATGACTCGCAGCCATCGTGGACCAGTGTAAAAATTCCCTCTATGTTGGGTTCGCATGATGGACTAGACGCAAACCTATGTATTTTCTGTCAGTTTTTCCAGTTCGGTCCAAGGCTATTGTGTCTTGGGCCTAAGTCTTCCCATACGTGAAAATACATATACTTAGCCATATTTCAACACCATATCATACAAGATATTCCTCAATACTCTCTCAGACACTTAGAAAAACATTTCACCCCAAAATTCAAGTGCCCAAACTCATCCGGATCTTAAGGATTTCATTCAAGCTTCAAGTCTCCATTCCAATCTTCATCAAGAAATTCCCCAAAGCTGAGGTACGTGAGTTTCAGCTAAGGATTTCATTCAAGCTTCAAGTCTCCATTCCAATCTTCATCAAGAAATTCCCCAAAGTTGAGGTACGTGAGTTTCAGCTATTGGGTCCTTTCACCCATGGTGTCCAAACTTCCTTTTTACATAAAACTCATGTTTCTAAGTTGATTTACTTATGGGTTTCACTTACTATGAATTTGACTATGAACTATGTTGGGGTTTCATAAAAGTGTGACTATTTAAACATATTTTGAGTTATGAATCTTTGATCTATATTGAAATTTGATGAAGGGTGTTGATGTATATTGCATTAGGGTACTACCAAGTGTTGGTGGGTGGTTTTACATTGAATTTACTTGCATGATTTCACTCTTGAATTGCATGGTTTTTTTTACTAGCATTACACACCCGCCAAGTGTTTGATAAAATGTCCGGTTAGTGCTTCTTGAGTTGTTGAAGTCCTAATGCATGGTATATGAGCTTAGTGACTTTATGATGATGAATGAGTTGTATATATGTGTTGATTTCATGAATGGTATCTCTAGTGTTGGAAGTTGATCAATTGCCTCGTTCGGGGGTAGTAGGCACGAACTACCATGTTGGGGGGTATGTACCTCAATTGCCTCGCTTGGGAGGTAGTAGGCCTATGCAACCATGTTAGGGGGTTTGTATCCTAATTTCCTCACTTGGGAGATAGTAGGCTTGTGAAATCATGTTGGGGGATTTGTACCTCATCCGCCTCGCTGGGGGGGATGATAGGCCCGTGCAACCACATTGAGAGGTTTGTACCTCAGTCGCCTCGTCAAGGAGGTGATAGGCCTTGGTTACTAATGATGGTTTATTACTATACACGTAAAATGTTCTATGCATGCATGTTTTGCTACAAGCATCGTTCATGCATACCGTATTGTTATATGCTCATCTATTGCCTAACTATGCATTTTGATTATATTGCCTACCTATTGTTGAATTGCATCCTACATACTTAGTATATTTAAACATACTAACACATACTCTATGACTACATGATGTTACCATGTAGGAATCGGAGCCCCACTTGATCATTCTCCTCCTCCATGTGGCTAGTGCGATATCTCTCAAAGCAAGTTGGTGAGTCCTCAACTTGGAGGACATACTTCTCTTGATTTATGCTATGTATAGACTTTCTTTCCTTTATTGTATGCTTTGACCATGAGGGTGAGCCTGGTTATTTGTCTTGGCCCCTGCTAATTCTATGTTTAGAGGTGTTCTTGGACAAGTTAAGTAATGATACTATGAGCTTTGACTCTCTTGACTCTGATGTTTATGATGTGAAAGATGTCCCTTAGCCCCATATTTTCCTTTTTTCTATCTATTGTTGTTAATTATTGCTTCCATGACCAAGGATGTGTATTGATATGTTAAGAGACTTGATTGGAGTCCCTTCATGTTCTCATTTGCCATGTCGCGTCTAGGCCCTAGGCATGTGTTTTGACATTCAGATAGGATTTTCATATCAAGATATGTCATATCATTTCATCTCCTTACGGGTAACCCCATTTCAGAGGCATCTTTCCTTACGTCCTCCCTTTTGGAAAGGAGCCTATGCTAAGCATATAGTTTGGGGATAGAGAGGGAACCCTCCATCAATCGGTGCTAAGTCATCATCTCACAAAAATACACACACACACACACACATATATATATACACACATGCTTCCGAGAGATAATAGTCATTTCCAAAACCATTTCAATGCAAAGGACAAAATGTAATTTCGTAGTCAATTTACTCAGGCATAAGAATAGCCCATTCACATACAAAATGGTGCAAGCACCCAAAATGCTCAAAGAGCCATAATCAAATAGATATATATGTGATCACATTCTTGTCATATCCAATATCTTATCAAAATCATATCATAGAACATAATTTGGATTATCCTATAACATAATTTTAACATATATGTTATTGCATTCTTGTCATAACCAATATTTTTATCAAATCATATCATAAAACATAATTGGGCTTAACCCATAACTAATTTCTCAAAATAGTCAAATGTCATAAATGCAAATGCTGTGAACGATATGAGGAAGGCATGGGTAATTAGGATTAAATATAAAATCAACAGTATAATGTTAAATTGAAGTAAATACACTATTAAATCCATATTTAAACCCAACATAAGTTCACCCATGTATAAACAAATCTTAAAGAGGATATGCATACTTATAGTTCTATAAACCCAAAGTAAATCCTCATATAATGATTTAAATCACCATAAAATCATCAAATAAACACTACCCATGAATAAATAGAATTTTAGGAATCATAATATTCAAAACCCCAATTTAAAGTAAGCAAGAAATTTATAAAATTGCTTGAAAATAGTTTGGGTCTCCGTGATTGGAAGGTAATCAAGGATCAAACCCACATACCTTCACTAAGATAAAGAAACCCCAAAGAATTTCTAAGAAGAGCTGGGTTCCCAAGCTCAAATGTTGAAATCTCCAAGAGTTCTTTTATGAAAAGCTTTTGAGAGGTTTTAAAATATGAAGAGTAATTTATGAATGTTTGAATTAGGTTTTAGGTCTTTAGATGACCTTAGAGTAGCATAGGAATTTCCAAAAGACCAATAGAAATAATCGACATTATGAAACCACCATTAATGAATTGGAGTAAAAATTTGCTGCAAGTCATTTGAATGGAGGGTAAACAGTCCGTGTAGCATTACACGGTCTATGAACTTGCCCGTGAACCCACACTTGGTAAAATTTCTGGAAGTTGGAACTTCAACACTTAGAAAAAATAGGAAAAGTTCACCTATATGGAAGATACTATGGTCCGTGTGACTCTCCACGGTCAGTGTGGAGTGCTTGTGAAGCAAGACTTAGGCAAAAATGTTGATGGCAGGAGATTCCATGCCTGGCCACACAGCCAATGAAGCTTGTCATGCTCCGTGAGAAGGGCCGTGATACCATGCTTAACCAAAATGCTCCCTCTCATGCCATCCTTATCTCACACACTAACCATGTGCCAGCCACACAGTCAGTGGCAAGCCACACTGTCATAACTCAGGCTTAGGGACTAGACATAACACCGCGAATGGGGAACTCGAAAGGACCCCGATCAAGCCTCTTAACTTATCATTACATATCTTTGGTCGCAGAAGAAATTAAACAACAATAAAAGAATAGAAATAAGGGCAAAGAGACTAGGGGAAATCCTTCATTTCACAAAACATCAAAAGAGTCAAAGGGAGTTAAGCTTATAACATCATTATATAACTTGTCCAACAACACCTCTAAATATAGAACTTAGCGGGGCCAAGACAAGTAACTAGGCTCATCTTCATAGTCAAAGTATACAATAAAGGAGTGAGAGTCTTTGTAGATAACATAAGATCAAAGACATTATCCCTAGAATTGAGGACTCACCAACTTGCTTTGTAGAGATAGTACTAGCAATGGGAAGGATGAGGATTATCGTGAGGAGCTCCGGTTCCTACATGATAACATCATGTAGGCATAGAATATGCATTAGCATGTTTGAATGTACTAAGTATGTAGGATGTAATACAACATGAGATAGGCAACATAGGTAAAATGCAATATCATAAGCAATGGATAGCATAATAATAATAATATGTGATGTATGAATGATACTTGAAGTAAAACATGCTTATATAGAACATATTTGGTGTGAAGGAAGAGATGACCATCATAGAACAAGCAAACTTAGTATTTGGAATCTAAGGTAGACCACCCCTAAGAAGTGATTCAGGAATCAACCCCTGAATTGCTTGATGGACATGACCACCCTCCATTGGAAGTGATTGAGGTATCAACCCCTTAATTGGTTGATGGTTTACCACCTCCATCCAAGGTGATTAAGGTATCAACCCCTTATTTGGTTGACGAATATGACCACCCTCTGTCGGAAGTGATTGAGGTATAAACCCCTTAATTGGTTGATAGCATACCACCCCCATTCGAGGTGATCGAGGTATCAACACTTCAATTGTTTATGGTCAACTCACAACACTATAGATATACATCATGAAATCAACACATATATACCATCCTTTCATCATCATAAAGTCACTTAACTCATATGCCTAACATTAAGTCTTCAATAACTCAAGATACATTAACCGAACATTTCATCAAACACTTGGTGGGTATACAATGCTAGTATAAACCATGCAATTCAAGAGTGAAATCATGCAAATAAATTCAATGAAAAACCACCCACCAGCACTTGGTATTACCCTCATGCAATATACATCAAAACCCTTTATCTAATCTCAAGATAGATCAAGGATTCATAGCTCAGAATATGCTTAAACAGTCATACTTTTTTGAAACCTCAACATTGTTCATAGTCAAATTAGTAGTAAGTAAGACCCATAAGTAAATCCACTTAGAACATGCAATTTAGGTAAAAAAGGAAGTTTGGGCACCATGGGTGAAAGGACCCAATTATTGAAACCCACATACCTTGACTTTGGAGAATTCCTTGATGAAAATTCGAATGGAGACTTGAAGCTTGAGTAAATTCCTTAAGATCCAGAAAGAGATTTGGCACTTGAATTTTGAGTAAAATATTTGTCTAAGTGTTTGAGAGAGTATTGGGGAATGTCTTATATGATATGAAGGTGAAATATGGCT